>JAMXDE010000014.1:1800000-1953827 GCA_026770025.1 Craspedostauros australis | reverse complement strand
GCTCTCGCTCTCTCTCTCTCTCTCTCTCTCTCTCTCTTGCGCTTGCTCTCTCGTTGTGTTGGCGCCGCGTCACACTCACTCTTTCGCCAGAATAAAAATCGCAGATGGTTCCACATACATTCTCCAATCGCAACCACGTATGCACCAAGAGCGACCGTTGAACTGTTGCTGCCGATCTCGACACAAACACATCCCTCATGCTGTTGTGAACGAATATGCATGTGTCATTTTGGTTTGTTGTGTATTGTTGTCGCTGTCTGCTGTGCTCTCGTATCTGCAATGTCAGCACAACACTCAGGTGCTCCCCAACATCGAGATCATTCAGAATCATCTGTGCCTTCCCCCCCACCCACATCGTCCGTCAGCCACCATCGCTATCGCATCATGACCCGTCCACGCGAGGATTCGAGCAGCGACCCCAATCCATCCCAATCAAAGGTGCAACGTCAAACAGCAACTGCTGGCACATCCATCTATCCCCAACCACCTCATGGGCACTACGCAACGTACCAATACTCTGCACCTGTTGGACCAAACCACAATGGCAAGCGTTCACAGTCCTCCTCTCCCCATGGTTGCGAATCATCATGTCCCTCCCAACATACCACCTCCTTCCTTTTGCATCCCCAGCTACATCGGTACAGGCGTGGGTGGTCTACCATACTCTACATTCCACCCCAACAACAGCATGGCAACTCCAACATCTGACTACATGGGCCCAACTGCTTTGGTATCATGCCTTGCAAGCAATGTCTGACCCTGTTCTGCAGTCACTGCAGTAGGCCACCATTTTGCCCAAACTGTGCATCATCCATCAGCGAGGTGCACGTCACAACAGGTGTGAATGCCTTTGTACCACAGGCCAATTCGTTCTCCATTGGGACTTGTGGTGATGCTGCTGCGCCCACACGTCCCAAGCGCAAATCATCAGCAACCAGATGCAGGGCGCCACATCGACAGGAAGGAGATTGATGTGCTCGCGCGACGAGATGTCGCTGTGTCTATGGAAGAGTGCGAGTCGGATTGTGCGAGTACAACCAGTGAGGATGACACGGATGCTGCGTTCGTTCCAGCCAACGAGGGCAAGGTGAATCGAAGAGAAATGCTGCAAGCCATTTTTGAAGCAGCTGGCATTAGCATCAAACCCCTCTCACGGTTCCATGTGGATGGATTGAACGTCTCCCACGAAAGACAGCGACTGGTCGTTGGAGTCTCATCAACCGAGTCTGGGATGGAGTTTGTGGTGGGTCAACCCAGCACATGTTTCCTGGCAGAGAACCCCCCGAACAGCTTTCAGAAGCCATGACCTTCGTGCGACATCGCAAACAGCTCCCTCCTTGTTGCTGGAGCAGACTCTCTGTCATTTAGCCTTCTGGGGGAATCAAGACCTATCGCTGACTGCTCGTGCGGTTTTGGCAATGACCTGTGACTCCAGGCGCTGCACCCGAATCCTGGCCGCGCACTACAGTAGCTTGTCGAAAGGAGACAAGGCAAAGATCAAAGCTTGGACGCCGATCCATGTCTCGTACAGGACACAGGCGACTGTCACATGTTGGTGGCATGATCCTCTCTGGCGGCAAGTTTCCACACGCAGACTACAAGTACCGTGTCAAGGAATCTAGTCTCCAGGGTGTAGTCTCGTTTCTCACTTCCATGTTCCAGTACCGGCCAGGCATCACAAGGAGCGTCAAGTTGGCTGGTGTTCTGTTCCCAGACCTGCCCATCTTCATTTGCGGATCAATATCAGAAGAGCAGCTCTTTGCCAAGTACAAGAACACAACAGATGACCCAGTTGGTATGCCTGCCTTCAGGAGTATCCTGACATTGCTCCACGCGACGTGGCAAGTGTCAAACTGGCCTGTCCTCCTTCTACACAGACACTCTGACTGTATTCATGCACTTCCAAAGCATGATCAAGAGAGTCATGGAACTGCTTCGGACTCAGAACAAGGAACATCAAGACAAAGAGCTCGTGTCTGAACTTCTCAATGAGGCACAGGCCATCATCACAGACAGTGATTCTGTTCTTTCATTTGCAAAATGGGAATACGCAAACAAACACATCCAGGTGAAGTCACCCGCGGATAATCTACATTCCGCAGAGTTCGCTCTGACAAATGGCTCCCTCCCGTTTGTGAACCAAGCATGCAAGCAATGTGCAGATGTCATGACGTTCTTCCCGATTCGCGTTCGCAACTTCATGAAAACTGCCACCAACAGCATCACCGGCAACACATTTGAATTGGATCGCATGGCTGCAGCAATTAACCTGTGTGATGACGCGCTGCGCCAGTACATGGCCCACCAAGTGAGACGAAAGGTACAAGCGCAGAAGATCACGGAGGAAAAGGAGCGCCTCAAGGATCATCCAGATCGCATCATTGCCGTGCTTGATCACAAGCAACGCATCCTCCCAACGGAGAATCAGGAAGCTCAGAAAGCGTTCTTCGGAAAAAATGGAATGTTTCTCCTAGGTGTCATTGACAATCCATACAAGAACGGTAAGTTCGAGTACCGATTCATTGACATGGTGATGAAGGGGCGGAACAAGCAGGATCATGTCCAAGTTGCTGGTGCGATCAAGATTCTTCATGCTACCGTGCTTCCGAAGCTTCACAAGGGGGTCAAGAGGTCGTATTCCAAAGTGATAATGCCAGTTGTTTCGCGAGTCCGGCACTGATGAGGTACATGCATGGACTAAACCAGGGAGAGGTTGAAGTTGAATACACGATGCCAGAGAAGAAGAAGAAGCGGAAGGTGACGGGCAAGAACAAAGGCAAGCACAAGGACAAGGCTAAGTATCCACCTCCCCCCAAAATCAACACAGAACAGTCATCTTATCATGACGCGAAGGCTGCATCATCCACGAAGGCAAAAGCACAGCAAGACCACCGGAACCCGCCCTCCCAAACCACGACTCCAAATCATCCAATGGCTGTACACTGAGGCACAAGCTGGTAAGAGTGCTTTGGACGGACACTTCGGTTTTGTCTCGCGTCAACTCAGGTTGTATGTGGACAGTGCCAGGGACGCAAAGATTGCCACCGAAGGCGATATTTTCACAGTGCTGAAAGCTGCCAACATCAAGGGGACAACGACGCTTCTGTTGGATCTGAGCAGATTGGGACATGCCATCATCTGTGGTGTGGACGGAAAGGAAAAAGCATTCGCGACCAACCGAGTTTCCGTTCGCGCCACCCATCAATTGATCTGATTGATGACAAAATCCAGGTCACAGCATCATCGGGCTTGACGCATCCAGAGACTATCACGCAGGGCAAGATCGACAAGTTCGACATTCTCCATCTCGATGTCACTTGCAATGATGAGGACATCACCGAGGTCTCACCAGCATTCGTGATGGATCCACAGAATATCCGCGGCTCACAACCGACTGAGCGACGACACGCAACAACAACAAACAAGAGCACCACCAAGACGGAAGTGCTCAAACGCGTTCTCACTTCGCGTGTTCTGGAACCAGCAACAGCAGCAGCAGAAACGGCAAATTGTGAACGAAATGCCACAGTGGACTTCCCTCAATCCATCAGGCAGGGATGGGCGATCTGCCATCCAGACAAAGCCACCTCACGAAGAAGGATCCATCAGCACCTCCGGCAACCAAGGTACCGTCCATGTCGAAACAAGTGGCGCAGATTGTGTGCGATGCTGCGATTGCTTGCAGGAACCCGGACACGAGGAGGAGCGCTCATGTGCTTCACGAAGAGCTGATGGCCGGGCCTTTCTTGCTTGATTGGGAGCAGAGGATCAAGGTGGACATCACGTACCTGAAATGCTTCCTGGCAGCTCCTGACGGTCGAGCGGAGAGATACCTCGAGAACAATGGCTACTTGGATGACGAGGAGTGCGAAGAGTGCCTGAACGAGATGCATGAACTGCGGATCATGGCATCCAAGGAGAACACTCAAGCGAAGAAGCGCACGAAGAGCAGGTTCTGGATGATCGCCCATACGACGGGCAGGACGCTGATGTGATTGATGGCAACCTGCTACCTTCCGATGATTGATCCTGACGACCGCCGCAAGTATGCCAACATTAGTATATTGCATTCTATTCTACGATACTATACTCTGTGTCACATTGATACTATCAAGTTGCAGGCATGGCGATATCAACTGCAGTAACTGCGTGTCCACAGGGATTACGAGAGGAAGCTGTTGTTGGTATGTATAGAGTGGCTCTGATGTTATCGGTTGCTATGATCTTGACATGCACAATGGAACCACCATCGCCGTGCATCTACTCAATTCGCACATGTGCTTGCTATGTATGGTATGATACACGATTAGAACACTGCGTGCATCAATCCAAATCCAGTCCAATACTCGTCAGCTGACTTTTTGGCATCCTTCGACAACTTCTTGAACATGAAATCGTACGCCAGCGCAGTCATGAAGGCGTCCTGCTTCGGCGTTGCAGGCAGACCGTTCCTGCCCTCCGCATTCTCATCGTAGCATGTCAGCCATCGCTTTCCCTGAACCAATCTCCACAGCTTCTTCATCATCTTTCACACAGGCGCTGGGTGTATCCGATCATCGTTCGTGCGGCAGTGAATAGGATTGGTAGAAAATTTGGATCCTATTTGATGCTGTGGTACAGCGAGGTCTGCCCCATGAACACCTCCAATCGGACGCGTCCGGATCCAAATTCGTCGCGCATATAGCTGCATCGTCCGAATGCAGATCTTTGACTGCTTGACGACACGGATCGAGACTGCCCAACGCACCGCGCTGAACAGTCCAGGAGCATCACAAAATCATTCGCACCAACAATCCTCCGCCGGATCCGCCGCGGATGGCCAATGTTTTGGCTTTTCATTTTTTCGACCAAATCAAATCCTCAGCAACTGCGATGAAGTCTTCGTGTGGTTTGGTGCGCTTTTCGTGCACCGCGCCCTCCAGCAAGACGATATTGCCGCAATTCAGACACATGGTTGGAGTGGAGTCCATCATTCGGGATGAGAGTGTGTGCGAGCAGTACCACAGAATGGGCGCAGTTCGTATCATATCATGCCATGCCAACCAATCGGACATTGATTCAATTGTGAGTATGACATGAAGTGAAGTGGGGACACAAATGGAATGGAATGAAAGAGTCAATGACAAGTGCTCCCACAAGCTTGGAAAGTCATACTCCTTCAATGCGCCTGTTTTGTGCACGCTTTCCATTCCTGATTTTTTGGTCTGCTCTGCGCCGCGCACATGCCAGGTGCAAATGCGCGAGTGAACAACACAAGCATACACAGCAGCAACAACATCGACAATAATTGGCACTCACCTGATGCCAGCTGGGACCAAATTCTTCATCACCAAGCACGTTGGTTTCCGCGCAGACGCCGCCACATTCCAACCATGCCAGACCTGTTGCAGGTTGTAATGCGGACCGACACGACCTCAAAGGCATCATAGGCGTAGAGCAAGGTGGGTCCGCTTGTTCGTGGGGACGCCTCTTCGACATGATGATGTGCAGAGCATCAGTGCCGTCCTTGCTTTCTGCGATGCGTTGCATGACGTCCAAACCTTTCGAATCGAAATGAACTTGGTAGCAATTGCAGCTTGCTGCCAAGGTGGACCTCTGGATCAACATGCTTCATGATCTCCATGTCTTCGCCATCAAACACGGACGCATCGCCGAGCCACAGCATGGTGGGCCTGTGTAGCTGGCAGTGTGGCCCAGAATCGATGGCCTTGTTGGGATCCGCGGATCGGACGCTGGCGCAGGCGATTGGGGCCCCTCTCGACTCCAGCAAACACAGCTGTTGGTCCCTTCTGATTGGTAGAATCCAGTTTCGATCTGGCATGATCAATGTGAAGGAGGATGAGATCGTTCTTCGTGATTGTGTGGTTTTGCGGGGGAGGTTGTTGGAAGGTTCGAAGAGGGTGTGGTATATCCGATGCTGATCCAATTGACGAATTTGTGGCGTTGACGTAGATATGGATCTGGCCATGAATGTCTTGGCCCCCTCAGATGACCAGTCGGGTCGCAATGCGACCCTGAGAACGTGCCAACGAAATCGGTATCCGAATCTTTTGGCGCAAGCCAGGGTTTGAAATCCGGCGGATCTCCGGTCTCGATTCGGGTTTGATGTCTGGGCGGCAGCATGTGCTCGTACTTGACCTTCCATATCCAGAATTCGGTGGTCTGGTGGGTGATGGCTCTCGTGCGGATTTCGTAAATGCCCCTGCCGCGCACCCTCTGATCGTCAACGTAGGCGGAGACCGCGATGTCGGATTTTTCACCTTTGAAGACCACAGGCGCTGGTGCCATATCCGTGCCTCTCACCCACTCGCGGATCGTCCTGGAACATCCCGCCTTTGTGAGAGACGAAGGATCAGAATCCGCTGCGGCCAGGAGGATGTCCCTCATTTTGCAGCAGGATCTGGTCTTGTCTTGGGGACATTGAGAAGCTTGCAGGATCTGGTCTTGGGCTTGGTGGGACCGCCGAGCGTGTTGAGGCACATCTCGTTGGCCTTGGAGTCGAAGCTCATGGAGGATTTGTTATCCTCATCCTCCAATGAGATGGAGGGATCGTCTGCCATGTTCATTTCTCTTTGCGTTGTGGTGGGTGGTGGTGTGTTGTGGTGTGGTGTGATGCGTTGTGATGCGTTGGAATTGTCACGGTCGCACAAGCAGGAATGAGTGACCGTAACGGTACAACCCACCAACTGAACACGAGCGGCGATCGGTCAATTGATCGAAGCAATGAGAGATGGCAGTTGGGCGCGGGATGAAGCACTTCAGAAGATGAACGTGTTTGTGCATGATGCTCTTGATTGAAAAAAGATGATGGCGAGCGAGTATGGTACGTGCAGTTGCCAAGGGATGCCGATGGAAATGGAAATGGCAACGGATGATGCGAAGCCACGCGACGCGATGTTTCCCACCAGTCAACACGTGGCCCCTTTCATCTCTTGTGTTGACTTGTTTCTTGTCTTTGTTTCTCTGAGTCTGTCTCTTTGGATGGCTCGTGCGTTGAGATTCTGAACGAAGCCTTCATGCCAAGGCGCCTGGTTTTACTCAGCAGATATGGCGTCTGTCCGGATACCGCAGTCACAATCGACAATATTGATTACTTTTCATTGGCGCCAAAGAGTTCAAAGAACGTTTTGGGGATACCTTCGGTGAAAGAAACAGCGAAAATGATTGAAATCGAATCAAAAACGCTGGAACGGCGGCCGTTGAAATGGATCGAAACAGTGCGGGAAGCAAAAAAGTGGGAGAAAAGCAAGAGTTCGCGACAAGGGCAACACCAGAGCGACGGAGGAGGTAACTGTGTGCAGATGACGTTGTTCAGACAGAGTCATGAGGTTGCTCAGGGTTAGAGTTAGGGCTGGGGTTCTGGCTTGGGTTTGGGTTAGGGAGGAGGGAAGCAGTTGTTCAGGGCTAGAGTTAGGGTTGGGGTTCCGGTTGGAGTTTCGGCAACTTGGAAGAGACGAGGGAGGCAACTGCGTGTGGCTGACATTACTCAGACAGAGCCATGAAGTTACTCAATGTTAGGGTTAGGGCTGGGGTTAGGGCTAGGGGTCCAGAGGGCCAAGACCTGGGTTAGGGTTAGGGTCAGAGATGTGTGGGTTGGGGTTGCCACTGCGTACAGGACTGTGGCGAGGGTGCAATCCATTTCCATCTTGGGACCAGCAATTCGCACCATCTATTTCAGCGCTGCACAACTTGCATCGTATGCGTCTCGTGCATTGCAGCCTGTCCATCCCCCTTGCTACCACGCTGACATAACAGACAGGAGGAAGAGGAACAAGGACCATGCCTACCATCCTGGTTGACGGCCCATGGCACATCGCACTGCATCACAATACATCACATCACTCTCCATGCAACAAAAGTTTTGTGTTCACACCAACGATTCTGTGCGAGCACAAGGTAGAGTCACTCTCCGGAAATTCAAGAATCGCGAACAAAGCCCAAACGATGGAAGAAAAAAGAACGTTTTGGGATGAATGACCACTGCGACTCTATCGAAGCGTCAATGAGCATTGTAGCGTCTGTGCGTTATTCACCTAATAGGTAGATTCGACATGATTTTCAACCCTCCATAACTTTAAAATGATTGGACGGAACAATTCTAGTTCTTTCCATATGATGTATTTGATGTAGGAGAAGAGATATACGCAGTTTTTTTCAACACAGAAACGACGTTCCCGAGAAAGGTGTACTATTTTCGCTCAGGCGGGTCTTAACATCATTTTGGCTTGCTGTCTGTGGCCACGTCGCGCCGACAACTTCAACCTTTGTAAATTGTGATTGTGGTATCAAGCTAGTGCGTATTGATATTTCATATTTTACGTTGAGCTATGCATGTCACAACAAGACAAACACGCACAACCTCCACATCAACAACTGAGAACGAGAATCCAAGAAGCAGAAGATCGTGGAAGAGGGAGACATCACCAACACCACCAAGATCGTGTGCGCTCCTTTCACCCAACACCACAGCACACAACAACTACGCGCACCATGGTCTCCAACCACCATGATACTCGTACGAGCACACTGCCCTCTACTCGTACGACTATTGGTACAAACACCTCTGAGATAATGACCGCGGTCTTCGCTGCTTCAATTCCGCCAACTGAACTAGGCAGGCACACGTGTTGCGCGGAAAAGTGCAGGTGATGGACGAGAGAGCTGAGGTCGGACCACGCATCATGTGGGCGACGCGCGCGATCTCTTGGCGTCGACTTCGGTTCCGCGTATCTTTCGACAGATGATGCCGATGCCCAAGTCGTCAAATCGTCAAGCTGGAGCACGGAGCAAGACTCTCACCCTGCGGCGAATTCGTTCTGAGGTGTGGAAAGCAACGGCTTGGGAGCGAAGCATCGCATGGCACCAATGCACTGCGCATGAGACGCATCGCTTTGGATGCTGGAGCAGTCGCCATCCCAGCAAAGTGGTTGGACCGCATCAAGCCTCGCGTACTCCGCCGGCGGCGAGCGATCGCATGAAGCATGACCAAAGCGCAATTGGCGAGGCGCATGGTTCTTGCTTCATTGCTTGGCTCATCTGCTGCCCCAATGCCTGGCCCGAACAACAGAGCAAACGCTCACGCATCACAAGACACCAATGGTCAAGATGACGAATATGAATGTGAATCCAGCGGAGGCTCCACGGCGCTGGCTCCACGGCGCTCATATTCCATGCTCCTCGCCCACCGACATTCACACTCACAACCATCTCGTCTCCCCGTCACATCAAAACGCCGCGCAACTGAACTTCACAATGATCGAGCGATTGTTTGATGTCGTGGTGGTTCCGCTTGCGGCACTCTCTTCGGCATGTGCAAACCAACTTTCGTCTTTTCACTCAACACGAGCGTTGGCATTGAATTGATGCATGACTTGGCATGTGCGATGCGGCATTGGATTGATGGCTCGTCATCTCTTTGCACCGTGCCCGCACCGCGACTACTCGTACAGGTCACACGACATGCGAGTCTGAAGGCTCTCTTGATAAGTAATATAGAGAATATCTAATTGCTATCAAATTGCTCAGACTTTGCCGTCTGCGCTACTCCACTCCATGATGTGTTCGCTCCTCAAGCGCTGTTGCTGGAGTGAACTGCTTCACTCCTCTTCCTCGGCAGTGCCGTCCGCCACAATCACTTCGGATCAATTGGTTCTCATAGAGCTGGTTCTCATGGAGCGCACGAAGCCCACCAATGTCGCCCAATCCATGTATGAATCCACTTGTGCTGTACCCTCATCCTCATCAACAACCTTGTACAGGTCCATCATGGACAGGTGGTTGTACTCATCATCAATACTAGCGCTCTCTGTTCTTCCACCGCAAAACACCTGGATCTCCGTCATCAGTTGGGGTTGTAGAATCAGTTTGCTTAAATCTAGATGAGTGAACATATCCTTCTCACTTTCAGCTGCCATTCTCATTGCTGCATCCTACAACACCAAGCAGTTGTGTTGATCGGCGAATATCACCGCATCTATCATGGTATCCTCTGTGAGATATTTGTGGGCCAACTCCGCTTCAAGAACAAGCTTGAGTCACCTGAAGCCAAACTCGTTGGCCACAAGGATCAGCTAGTGCAGATCATCCTGTCCAGTGAGGATGGGAGTTGGCTGGTGAGAGGCATTTGTATCGTGGTGAGAGTTGGAGTGAGCGCCGATGTGTGTGGCGGCGTTGTCACGAGCGCTGTCATTGAAGGATTTCTCGCCTGTGTAGATGCATTGGAGGATGTATCGGACGTGTTTTGGTTGAAGGTTGGGAAGAGGGATGGTTGTTTGGATGGGGGCTGCACCGTCGTCAGTGCCATCATTCGTGTGGTGATGTTGGATTCCCTTGTCGATCAGTGTCTCAATGGATGGGGCAGCGATCATAAGGGCTTCGGCGTTTGTCTTGATTGGTTGTTTTTGATCACCCTGTCCACACAAGAAGATGGTGCCTGCCCTGTTCTCGGTTTGGAAGGATCTGAGCTGTCTTCTTCAATGTTGATTTTGGTCCTCTTGTGGCTGCTGTGTTTGTGTTCATTATCTTGCTTCTTCCGCTTCAACTGGTGTCTCGACTGTTGTTGTTGTTGTTCATTCTCTTGCTCGTTTTGTTATAAGCGTTGCTGCAGTTGTGGGTGAACTGAAGGCGAAAGTCCTCTAATGAGGGACTCGATACACTCCAGCTTGCCGTTGCGGCATGCCCAATGAAGGGGAGTGGAACCATTGTTGTTTTGGCAGTTGATGTTCGCTCCACCTGATTTGGTGAGGTACTCCACGCACTCCAGGTGGCCGTTGTAGCATGCCCAATGAAGGGGAGTGAAACCATCGTTGTTTTGGCAGTTGATGTTCGCCTCACATGATTCAATGAGGTACTTCACACACTCCAGGCGGTTGTACATGCATGCCCAATGAAGGGGAGTGAAATCATTGTTGCTTTGGCAGTTGGCGTTCGCTTCACATGATTCAATGAGGTACTTGACACACTCCAGGTGGCCGTTGTAGCATGCCCAATGAAGGGGAGTGCGACCATTCCAGTCTGTGACATTGTCGACACCATTTCCTTCATTCTGCGTCTTGTTCTGCTTCTTCCACTCCTTCAACACTGACAAGTCACCTGCCTTGGCAGCATCAATGAGTTGTTGGTTGGTAACACTCGGCATTTTGAGAGGATGGTGGATGGTCGATGGTGGATGGACGATCGACGTTGGATTGGCTGTCGAGGATGTCTGTGGTCGGAGCTGCCTATGGAAGAGATATCGATGGTGGTGTATGCAACAGCTTGTATTAGTATGAGTATGAGTACCATACGCTGTGTGATGAATAGTAGGATGAGTGGCAATTCGATGTCTGTTGTTCACGCGGTTGAGTATGGGGTTGAGTGATGTGTGTGTTGTTGTCTTGTTCGCATGGTCTCCTCCTTCTGTTTGCCTGTGTTTGTCTCCTCTTGATCAAACGCGTCTGGTTCGTGTGGCTTGGATCTTTCTGTTCCCATCCATCACGAAAATGCGTGCGACCAACAACAAGAAAGAAGCATCACAACAGAGTTCTCGTTTGGCCACAATCAACGCAACACCAATCCGAAGCAAACAACGTGAAAGTCTTCGGAAACACAGACAGCTGTCATCGTCGCCACCACCGCCGCCACCACCATGTGCACCATGAACCACGCTTGCTTGCGTCATCGTGGCATCTGCAAGACCGCTGACCCTCGTCCGCCTGCCATCGCAAGCACCAACTTGAGGTGTGAGCCAATGCCTCGAACAACCATGAAGCCACCGATGAAGCCACCAATGTGACTGCCTTTGTTGGTTGCCTCTGTTGGTTGCGACACATCTCATTGGGACTTGGCTGGTTGCCATCCCACCGCATTGCAACCATCACCATCCGCACAGGCAACAAGAATCCCCAACATCAAACCAACATCACATTGCGCATTGGGATGAGTTGACACGTTCAGCAAGCATCAGGCGGAGTGATACTGTGCCGCCTCCACTGTTCCTGCCGCACATACCACCAACATACAATACCATGCGTGTTCTATCCATAGGCAGAAGCGCCGCTGTCTTGGCTCGTGACTTCCAGAGCATCGATGCTCAACCGAGGCGATGGACAGGAACATCCGCCTCATCAACGAAGTTGGGAGCACCACAAAGGAGGACATGTGGGTATACTGTGCGCATGGGCCATGGATCGCTGACTGTGTGCTTCTTGTACCAAAATGGATCTCTGTGTCAACCATGATCCGCAATACGGCACTCGCACTCTGCATGGGGTTGTTGTTGGTTGGTTGGTTTCTTCTGTTGCTCGTCAAGCTCTCGGGATGCTTGGACTGCGCTGGCTCGTCAATTCTTGGCTTTCCGCCACGCTGGCACTGATCGCTTCGAAGATTGGAATGGATGGTGACCCTGGCATTTGTTGCTTCAACGGCGAGTGATCACTCCTCCTGGGACTTGGCGAGGGTCTCGACTGCAGTTTTGGCACAATGGTGGGAGTGCAACTCATGGTGAGATGAGGACAATAGCGTGATACGGGACGGTCGATGGAACCGTGCAACAACCATGCCCCTCGCGGTTTCCCATCATTTCCCTCTGCCTTGTTCGCCATGTGCTCTTTGTAGATCGTCTCTTCCACAAACTTGGATCGGCTGGCATTTTGGCAATGTAGCTTTGAATCGGCTTGGCAGTGTGTAACTTGGAGTAGATTGCTCTGTGTGCGAATCCGATGGCATGGTGACGACCGCACTGCGACGACCGCACGGCTTGTGAAAATGGTGCTGCCTTGCGTCCTTTGTCTGCGCAATGAACCAACAACGATGTTGATGGCGGGGCGTAGATGGAACCACGGACGTTCAATCTGCTCATGAATGACATCGGCAACATCCCTGTGTGGGTATGTATTGTAGAGAGCGGACCAGACAAGTTGCAGACAAGGCAGAGGCAGCATGGGAGCAGTATCCAGCCCTTCAATCTCTTGAAACATCCGGTGACTTCATCACAGTGTTCTATTGCACAAGCAGATGTAGTTCATGCGGTAATATTGCAAACATACGTAGAGAAGTACAGTTTATTCGTAGGTGTATTACATGCAGGGACATGGATCTACCACATCTCAAGCAGTATGATACGAATATGGAGCGGCCCCTCCATCTCATTCCATCCCATCGTGTCGTGATGCATCACAGGGTGAGAGTTTTGGTACCATTCGTCAAGTGATCGCGGTACTGAGACGCGATCTTGTTCCTGACAGCCTTCATTGGTGTGAGTTGCAGTGGCTTTGTGCCAGACATCTTCTCATGGTAGACAGCAGCATCGCGAGTTGACGATCTGCTTCGTCCACGACGATTTGATTGAAGGGCCCCGCGTGATGACGAACGTTTGTTGCCATGCTGTTGTTGGCCATGTTGTTGTTTGCAATGCCGTCCATTCTCATCTCTCTCATTGATGTGCCGTTCGATACTCTAATTTCGATATCCTCTTGACCTACTTCGTTGTCGCGCCGATGGTGATCGTTCATGGGAGGACTTCCTTCGCTGATCTTCGCCACATGGTGTCGATTGGCTATGGCCACGTTGATTTGGTCTTCGCGAACTTCCCCGGGCATGCGTTCGGGAAGGTGAGCCCTTGCGTTGGTGCAAACCAGTACCGGTGGAGTGCGCATTTGAGTTGGATTGGCGTGAACGCGAGGCTGCGTTCGCATCATCCGAACTGCCACATGTTCGTTGGCGTCGTGATGATGGCGATGAGTCCATCGATACTTGCGCAGTTCTTCTGCGGCCGCGATCGGATGGGCTTCGACGACTCCGCGACGATGGCGAGCGGCGGCTTCTTCCAGAGGAGGAAGTGTGAATTGCTCCGTCGCGACGATGACGCAATGATGGCGAATGCTCCACACTCTTTGATCTTGGCGATGTCGCGTGCGGCTTGCCACTGGTGTGCTGTGCGCTTCTCCGCCGATGTCGTGGCGACGGTGATATCGATGGTGATATCGATGGTAATATCAATGGTGATGACACACCTGATGTTTTGCTGGAGTGGTGATGTCGGGGCCCATTGCCAAGCACCTTGGAGATCCTTTCCTTGATCGCATCGCGCAGAGCACCCGTGCTTCATTCGCGTGAACGTCGTTGCTTTGAGTCTTCACTTGGGCGCAACGAACTGCGTGCGGATCTGTTGTGAGAAGGAGTCACCTGTTCCTTCTTGCTCGATTTCAATTCGATTCCAAGACTCAAGGTTCCAGGACTGGATGAGGCTTGAGGTGTGTGGCCGAGACGCCTCCATGTTTGTGTTCGCGTTCGAACTGTTGAAGATCGAGTTTGGATTTGGACCGTGATGATGATGACAGTGGCGACGGCGATGATGATGATGGCGATGATGGCGCCTTTGCAGATGCTTCAGTCAAGGCAAGATCGGCCAATTGCGATGGTCGACATTCGAGAGATGGTCGTTGCTTCGATTTGCCAGGATTGGTTGACGACACTTCGCGTAATGACGATCGTTTGGCTTTGAGGACGTTTTCCAACGTCGACCTGTGCTTGTTCAACAATGAAGATTGTTGTCTCTATTCATGTGTGTGGCTGAAGGGGGCTGGTGTAGATGCCGCGCTCCGACCTCCAGGCGTGACAGGGGCCACAGAGCATCTCCCACCGTTCGTTACGGCAGCACTTGTCGCAACGTCGACGCTGTCGTCGTCGTAGAGACTTGGCAGATTGGACAGTGACTCCAGGCTCTTGCTGCGTGACGTCTCCGTTGTCGCAACTCGAGGTGGAGCCGGGGTGCTGGCTGCGCTCAATGCGCCTGATGTGTCTGATGTGTATGTTGTGCCTGGCATGTTGTGTCCGTCCTTCGAAAATTCCAAGGATTTCAAACTCTTGCTCCTCGATTTGGCGCTGCTGGTCGTTCCGTTGGAATTCGTGTGTGTCCTTGGCCTGCGTCTCCGACTCTGGGAAAGCTTCGTCTTGTCTTGGCTGCTCCGTTCGCGGGTTGCGCCAAGTGCTGGGGCTGTGGCGAAGCTGAGTCCACCTGGGGTGTTTGGCGCCGGCATCGATTTGTTGTCGTTGAACTTGCTGGGATCAAGGGAGCTGAATGACATCTCATGAGCTTGCATGTCGAGCATCTCCAGACTCTTCACATGTGATCGTTTCACAGCCGAAGCTTTCGCATCTTTTGCTGTACTTCTATTGGCACTGCTTGGTGTATCTGTGCTGACACTCGCACAACCACCTGAATGTGCAGCTGCTTTGGCCTCTTTGGCGACGCTTGTGGGCTCGCTCGCCTTCGATTTCGTGTTGGCCTGTTGCGGTTGCTTGGTCTCTGTGTGCTTCTCCGCTATCAGTCTGACACCGTCCTCTTCCAGCAACTTCGATCGTCATGGCCTCATGACCGCACGAAGGTTCGAACAGAGTATCAGGCTGGACGCTTTGCTGTGACAACTCCCAGAGTAGATCGTACTCATGGAAGGTTCCATAGTAATACTCGTAGTCGTACGACGAGTGGGTCAAGGTGCGGAGCAACTGGTGAGCCTTCCCGCAGTTCCTCTTGGATGTTGATGCCTCATCATCTTGTCTGACTGTTTGTGTTTGCGTTGGTGTTTGCATTGATGGTATCAATGTGAAGGGAAGCGGCGCCGTTGGAGTGGTCGCCATTGCCATCACCATCATCGAACAGAGTTGCGTTGCATGAAGAGACGCTGGTTTGCGTCATCATCATCAGTGTCGTCATGAGCGCTGTCATTGAAGGATATCTCGCCTGCGTAGATGCATTGGAGGACGTATCGGACATGGTTTGGTTGAAGGTTGGGAAGAGGGATGGTTGTTTGGATGGAGCCGCGCCGTCTTCGGTGTCATCATTCGTGTGCTGATGTTGGATTCCTTTGTCGATCAGTGTCTCAATGGGTGGGACGGTGATCATGAGGACTTCAGCAGTTGCCTTGGTTAGTTGCTGTTCGTCGCCTTGTCCACACAAGAAGATGGTGTCTGTCCTGTTCCCAGTTTAGAAAGATCTGAGGCGGTCTTCTCCAATGCTGATGTTGGTCCTCTTGTGGCTACTGTGTTTGTGTTCATTCTCTTGCTCGTATTGTTGCCAGCGTTGTTGCAGTTGTGGGTGAACTGAAGGCGAAAGTCCTCTAATGAGGGACTCGATATACTCCAGCTTGCCGTTGTGGCATGCCCAATGAAGGGGAGTGTCACCATTGTTGTTTTGGCAGGTGATGTTCGCTCCACCTGATTCGGCGAGGTACTTCACACACTCCAGGTGGCCATTAATGCATGCCCAATGAAGGGGAGTGTCACCATCGCTGTCTTGGCAGTTGATGTTCGCCTCACCTGATTTGATGAGGTACTTCACGCACTCCAGCTGGCCGCTGTGGCATGCCCAATGAAGGGGAGTGGAACCATTGTTGCTTTGGCAGTTGATGTTCGCCTCACATGATTTAATGAGGTACTTCACACACTCCAGGTGGCCGCCGTGGCATGCGTAATGAAGGGGAGTGGAACCATGATTGCTTTGGCAGTTGATGTTCGCTCCACCTGATTCGGTGAGGTACTTGACACACTCCAGGTGGCCGTTGAGGCATGCCACATGAAGGGGAGTGGAACCATCGTTGGTTTTGCAGTTGATGTTTGCCTCACATGATTCAATGAGGTACTTCACACACCCCAGGTGGCCGTTGTAGCATGCCAAATGAAGGGGAGTGGCACCATCGATGTTTTGGCAGTTGATGTTCGCCTCACATGATTTGATGAGGTACTTCACACACTCCAGCTGGCCGTTGGAGCATGCCACATGGAGGGGAGTGGAACCAAAGCCGCCTGTAACCATGTTGACATCAACTCCTTCATTCTGCGTCTCGTTCTGCTTCTTCCACTCCTTCAACACCGACATGTCACCTGCGACGGCAGCATCAACGAGTTGTTCGTTCGTAACATTCGGCATGTTGAGAGGATGGTTGATGGTTGGTGGTCTTTTGGCGTTGGATTGGCTGTCGAGGAAATGTGTGGTCTGAGCTATCTACTACGAGGCAGAGATATCAATGGTGTGTCTTCAATGGCTTGTATTCGTATGAGTACGTACCATACACTGCGTGATGAATAGTAGTATGCGTTGCAATTCGATGTCTGTTGTTGATGTGCTCGAGTATGGAGTTGTGTGTTGTCTTGGTCGCATGGGGGTCTCCTTCTGTTGATCGCACTCCCTCTCGGGTTCTGGTTTGGATCCTTCTGTTGCCACCCATCACGAAAATGCGCGCAGACAACAAGGAAGAAAGGAAGCAAACACGTTCTGAGAACAACGCAGACTTCTCTTCTGTGGCATCGTCGGAGATGAGATTCTTCGACTGGTAGGACCATTCAGGAAGATCAATGACAGAGTTGGCGAACACCAACAAGTACCCTGTGGCTATCATGCATTGGAGGGGTTCGAGTGGCCCCAGAACTTGGGTACTGAGACACACCAGGATGACTCAATGCCAGGGGGAGCCCCGCAATAGAGACTGGTCTGGTCACAATGGAGACAGTCACTTTCGTGAGGATTAGGGTCTTTCCAATGCCCATGTGACGTCACGATTCGCTTTCTTCCTTTCCTGTCGCCCACACTGTTTCGTCAAACTGTTTGTTTCCTCATGGTACCAACATTGGTTTTCGCGTTTTTGCCCAATCTGAACAAAAATTATTGATTGACTGTCCGGATCTCTCTCTTTTTGTATCTTGTGCGTGCCAATCAATGCATGATTCTTGTCTCTTCTTGTTGATTTCTGCCCAAACAGCAGCCACTGTTCAAAAATACGGACAATAATGCCAATAATTGAGTACTTTGATACGTGGCGTACTCGCGTTGTTGGCAACGAGGAGGAGCGTTGGTTTCTTGTGCGTGGCAATCCAAGCTCTACTCTGAACACAACCATTCAGAAAATCGCTGACAAGACCACCAATCGACACTGCCTCCTCCCTCCTGCCCTTCCAACTCAGCTTCATCCGTGGAGCAATTGTGTAGCTCATGCAGCAGTGGGATCAAGAGTGAAAGAAGAAGCATGCCATGCCAAGAACCCAAGCCATGCCAACAAACAATCCCCAACAACAAATATACTTCAACACAACAGTCCCCTACCCTCTCATACTCAGCTGTGCCATACTTGGCATTCAACAAACGCCCATCCATCCATCCCTGTCACACCAATGTGCTTGTAGACATATCATTGACACCTGTGTCGAGATGTACATTCGTGTATGTGCATCGTTCACCTGTTATTATCTTCTACTCATGTACAGACGGTACAACTACATTCGTGTCAATAGTGAACTGTGAATTGCCAAAATCACATCACGAAATGGAACACACGAAAACGAACAGAATTTCTGGAGGAAATCTGTAAACAACGGTTTCTGAGAGTATCAGGAACATCGTTCGTCCATCCATCAACAAAACATGTGATATCAAGTCTGGATTGATATACTTCCCAACTAAACCTCAAATGACGATACCCTTGCTGACCCATCACATCATCGATGGAATGTGGAATGACAAAGACCATGGAATCCGACAGCTGACATCAACAAGATGTCATTGTGTCACCACATTGACATCTGTCTCCACATCAGATCAAGAAGGCAAAGATTTGATGACCAAGGGACATCAAGATCATAAATATGCAAGGAGGAATACAGTGTGGATGCATTGGCAATTGCTCATGGAGTAGTGAGCCTGTAGATAGTGAAATGCGGAGTACGCATCGAATACGGAATATTGCATGGTGTGAACATGCAATACAAAGAGAGAGAGAGAGAGAGAGAGAACATGAGCAAGAGCAAGAGAGTAGCTTGCATACCAACTCATAGTCGGACCATCAAACAGATGTGCCAAGAGCATCGGTCAAAGAAACAGAGTACACCAAGAGGATTGGAGTAGCAACATAATGAAATAGTAGAGAGAATCAGCACCAAACAACAACACCATCTTCCACAATCGCAAGGTATCCGTTTGCGAAACTTGCCAACACAATTACAAACGTTAGATCAAGGCGAGCCCACGGATCGGATCGTGCAAGGAAGACGAACATCATTCAAGAGCAGCAGGCTGAATGAGCGAGGAAGAGGAATTGAAAGACATCCCTCTGTCCAATCTGGCTATCAAGCAAGAAGAAGGTGCGAGTGAGACTCAACCTCAAAATGAGAAGGAAGCAGCTGCGGCTACTGTCCTATCAGGCACAGAAGCAAGCGCAATCAACGAGACCGAAGAGGAACGGTCTGCAAGACTACACCGTAAGGAGAAGAGGATCCTCAAGGCGATCAAGCAAGAGGAGACTGGTGTGACGGAGAGCATTCGCACAGCCAAACAGAGTGGGAAAAGTGAGACACCACCGGAGGAGAATTTGTGATAAAAACACTCTCCGTGAAACAACTAGCAAAATTCGAAAAAGTGACAACACAGAAACAGACGGAAATCAAGGGCGCGAGCGCACCAACAACGAAACAACAAATCAACATGGCAACATCAGCCAACATGAACAAGCGACGCATCAAGGCGCCGATGTTCAGCGGTGAACAGGAAGACTACAGCGCATGGGAGTCTCAAGCGAAGGCGTACGCTCGTGCGCAGAAGACGAGAGACGTGATGTTGGGCAAGACCAAGGTCCCAACAGTGAGTGAGATCGCGGCAGCCGCCGACGATGCCAAGGAAGCGATGGAAGAGATCTACAAGCTGGGATGCGACTGCTTCAGCGATCTGATCCTCATGATGGATACAGAGAAAGGAAAAGGCAAGTAGGCCATCCAGTACATCAACCAGTGCATCTCCAACGATTATCCCAAAGGAGATCCACACGCAGCGTGGAATGTTCTCGCGGAGAAGTTCCGTCCATCTGATGCAGCGACGAAGATCAAACTCAAGCATCAATTCAACAATGAAAAGATGAAGAGAGACATGGACCCCAACGTCTACATCGCGCGACTCGTGCTCCTACACTCGTGTCTCCACGATGTCGGTTACACGATCACCGATGAGGAGATGATCATGCAAATCCTCAGCACGGTGAGCAGCGAATACAGAACACACATTGTTAGCTTCCATCATCAACTCACGTTTAATCCGGAAGTGGTTACCATCAATGCGACCAGAGGAATACTCCGCACAGCACACACTACTCACCAAGGAGGAAAGGCGTACGTCGACGACTTCCAAGACAGCAACATGAAGAGCAATGACACCGGCTTCACGAGCACCAGTAACTTCAAGGGGACCTGCCACAACTGTGGTGTGTATGGTCACAGATCTGCGGATTGCCCCGAGCGTAAGAAATCGAACAACAAGAAAAACAACAACAACAAAATGAACGGAAAGCGCAACAACAACCGCAACAAGGGAAACGGCTTCAACAGGAAGTGCAACTACTGTGGCATCTTTGGACACTGCGAGGCAGAGCGCCGAAAGAAGAAGTTCAACGAGAAGAAGAAGGCTGACGAGCAGGCCAACACAGCAACACAAGGACATGACAAGAGCGGACACAAGATGGTACTCTCAGCAAAGGACATGCCGCTCTGCATGTTGGTGTCTGACAACTACATTGACGACTCCTTCTTCAAAAACTTCGAGTGCATCAAAAGTGACGACGAAGTACAGGACGATGGGATCGTCCCGGAGTGGCTCAGCGAGGAGCCAATCATCCACGAGGTGGATCCAAGACGCAAAGTGAGCTACAAATGCTGCTTCAACGCGCACGACCTGATCGGTCCATACGGCGACGGAGCCGAGATGGGCAACAAGGCCATTGACATCGACATCGAAGAGGCCATGAGCGCAGAGGATGCCAATACCAACAAGAACGGTGCAGATCAAGACAACCACGGCGTCTCTGGAGACGAGACGAACGGCGCGGCGCCACCCCCTCCAGCAGCGGGGAACAACAGAACGGGTATCTTCAACGAAGATCGCAGCAACGGATTGGTAGAAGACGATCAATTCAATCCAAATGAAGAGGTCGTCTATCCATATGACATCGCATTCGCGCCGATCATGGAATTCACCAGACATGGCATCAACTTCAGAAACGATGCGATTCCACGACTAACGGCAACTGTGGAGATCATGCAACGACAACTCATCCACAACGCTGTAATGACGGCAGGCATGCGCTTGTACTCAGATGATGACGACGCAGGAGAGCGACACCTGTGGGTGTGCACGGCAGCAACCACGCTGTGCGACAACTTCTGGTCCATCAAAGAGATTCTCGCCAATGGACCGGTCATCAACCGATTGTTGGGGGAATACAACAACGATCCAATTCCCGACATGGCGTTGCACTACATCCTGGGAGGATGCATGCACGTGCTCCTGCGCGAGCGACCACGCGTCATGCCATACGATCCGGTGACTGGACTTCATCAAGACAGCACAACCCCAGTTGTGCCCGCAGAACCGTACTACGACGGTGTGACCTACCACAGAATGGACGATGGGAACGACGATCCCAACAACAATGACTACAAAGACGACATGGCAGCGGCTGCCATGGAACAGCTCCACGAACTGAGCACCAAATACAAGGACAAGGTCAACAAGGACATCTGGCTTGCCAACAGCGGAGTTTCGTGTCACATCGTGAATTCAGATGCCGCCCTCTTCTTCGTGCGGCACATCAAGTCATTCGTTCAAGTGGGAGACAGCACAACACTGGACTCTCCCAAGATTGGCTCCATCAAACTGCAGATCAAGTAACAAGACAACACAGGCCACACCATCTGGCTTGATGATGTGAAGTACACACCCAAGATGACAGTGAACCTTTTCTCTACAAACAAGGCCCTGTACAACAGTTACCAGATCGGTAACAACGGCATTCTGATGGACATCATCAACAGAGCTGGGAAGAGGATCATCTTTGATTGGATCTTTCCCACCTCCAACGGATTCATCACAGGAGTGCAGATGCATCCCATCATGCCAACTGAGGACGACAAGACTTCCACAGCCATCATCAAGAGCCCATCCAAGGAGGTGAGCGCGGTGGAATTGCATCGAATGCTCGGCCACGCGCCACTCAAGACCATGAAGTGGACAGCCGCTCAATATGGATGGAAGATCATTGGCGAGATGCCGGTACGTTGCGACTGCGCGGTCGCGAACGCTAGAATGAAGAACATCTCGAAGGCGACGATCCCAAGAGCAACTCGCCGTGGCAAACGTCTCTTCATTGACATTAGTTACACTAAACACATAAGCTTTGGAGATAAACGTTACTGGACTCTGAATGTGGACAACTGCACAGACTACTGCTGGAGCTTCTTTCTGAAGAACAAAAGTGATCAATGAGGATACATCAGGCGATTCGTGCAAACAATCAAATTACTGACAGGTGACCAACAAATCATCTTCCAAGGAGACAACAACGGAGAGAACAAATCCACGCAGGATATTCTCATCGATGCTGGACTGAACACGAAATTCGAGTTCACGGTATCCAACACGCCACAGCAGAATGGTAGAGTAGAACGCAAGTTTGCGTATCTCTACACCAAGATTCGCTCCATGCTCAATAGAGCACAACTCAACGACGAGTACAGGCATGGCCTGTGGGCAGCAGCCGTGAGCACTGCCACTGTCATCGCCAACATCACCGTAGCGAAGAATCAGAAGGAGTCACCACATTGCCAGTTCTTCAACAATGATCCACCATATGCAGATGCACTCCGCACATTTGGAGAGGTGGGTGTTGTGAAGACTACCTATGGTGGGACCACTGCAAACTCAAGAATAGAGGAGAAGAGATGGTGTTCATTGGATATGCACACCAACATGCATCAGGAGTGTACAACATGTACAGACCATCAACCAAGTCATTGGTCTGTTCTCGCGACATCAAGTGGCTCAACCAATCATACGGACAGTTCTGTGGCGGGGTGCCAGAACCAAACATATCCAACAAAGCAGGAACAACGGATGCAGACGGCTTCACAACCATTGGATGGAAGGGAACAATGCCAAGTACGGCAATGCGTCCAACATCAGAAGTGAAGAGAGTATCTTTCGCTGACACGAACAAGTATCACATCCTATCAGACAGTGATGATGAAGATGATGAGGACAATGGAGCAGCGACTCAACAAATCAACAACGACGAGGAAGATCGGAACAAATCCAATCATGAGGATGACCAGATCCAACCATGCAGCAACGAAGCCGATGATAACAGAGGCATCACTCCTCCAAACACACCAGCGAGGTCTGCGCATGGCGCACCATTGAGACCTCCACCGACTAAACCAAGCAAGCGTGACATAAACAGAAAGGAGAGAATCCGACATCATGAAGCACAAGGCAGGAAGGGAGATGTTTATCCCAAGCCAACTACAGGGAAGAGTATTCCCAGAGCTCTGCGTGAGCTTGCAGACTTCAACGAACGAGGTCGAAAGGAAGAAGGTTACAAGAGCGAGTCATCATCCAATGAAGATAGTGACAAACTTAGTAACGAGGTAACTGACAAATCCAACAACGAAACTACAGACGATGAGGAAATCGCAGACGAAGAAGAAGAGATCGAGATCACTCACCATAGCACAACAGGACTATACAGAATGAATGCAATCATTACCGAGACACCAGCGATTGATATCAGATTTTCGATGCAGGACCAGAACGAAGAATCCGAGAAGCACATCAAGCCAACGACATTCGATGGAGCCTTCAATCACCCAGATCCCATCCATCGGAAGGGATATCGAGCAGCCATCAAAAAGGAGTTCAACTCAATGGATACACGCAAGGTGTATAGCAAGATCAAACAAGACGCCATCCCACACGGCCGCAGATGCTGCAAATGCAAATGGGTCTTCAAGTTGAAGCGCGACGGCACACATCGAGCGCGGCTCGTTGCATGTGGCTATTCGCAAGTCGCAGGAGTAGACTTCCAAGAGCATTACTCACCTGTCATCCATGAGATGACCTATCGAGTCATGATGGTGATCATGCTGATCAAGAAGATGGACTGCGCACTCGTCGATGTCGTAACGGCATTCCTACACAGAGACCTCGACAAGGAGATCTACATGAACTGTCCCAATGGGATGGATCATCAACCAGACGAAGCCCTGACCCTATACAAGCCAATCTATGGACTTGTGCAGAGCGCCAGGCAATGGTTCAAGATGTTGGTGTCGACCCTCAAGAATATCAACTTTGAGCAGAGCGCGGCAGATCCGTGCCTGTTCTACAGGAAGACGGACGAAGGACGTATGATCGTGGCCATCTACATGGACGACTGCTTCTGCTGTGGAGACTCCAAGGCATTGGAGACATTCCTGAAGGACATCCAAGGCAGCAAATTCAAGGGAACAATCGAGCACAGACTTGGAGATTACCTCAGTTGCAACATCGAAATGAACCACAACAAGACAAGAGCAACGTTGCGTCAACCACATCTCATCCGACATCTCATCGAAGAGTTCGGAACCAAGGTTGAGAAGATGCAGCGCTATGGGACACCGGGAACCCCGGGTCAAATCATCGCATGACCATCCGACAATAACAGACTACAGAAGGTTGGACCGGAAGAACATGCCGAATACCGCCGAGGCGTCGGTATGCTACTCTTCCTCATCAAGCACTCGCGACCAGATATCGCAAACCCTGTGAGGGAACTCTCCAAGGTATTGATCGGGCCCACCAAGGCCGCAATGAAGGAGATGTATCAGATCATCAAGTATGTGATCGATACAAAGGACTATGGATTGAAGATCCATCCAGCACGTCCAGACGACGACAGCTGGGACATGGAGCTCTTCTGCAATAGCGAATACGCAGGGGACAAGAACACGAGAATCAGCGTAGGAGGGTTCATCCTATACCTGTGCAAGGTACCAACCTGTTGGCGATCCAAAGCACAGAAGGCCGTCACACTCAGCTCATCCGAAACAGAATACGTTGCTCTTTCCAAAGCAGCAAAAGAGATCTTCTTTGTCATGCAGCTACTCGAAAGTGTGGGCGTCCCAGTGAAGACACTGATCAAGGTCTGCGTGGACAACATCGGAGCAATCTTCATCGCCAAGAACCCATCAACATCCCAATGATCGCGGCACATCAACGTGCGCCATCACTACGTGAGGAACATGGTAACCAACAAGACCATCGAAATCATCTTCGTCAAGTCAGAGCAGAACACAAGCGACGGCTTCACCAAGAACATCAAGGCCGACTTACAACGTGAACACGAGAAGTCATACCTTGACACATCGAGAACATTCGAGTGACTGAATGCACACAGGAAAGGTGTCGAGATGTATATGTATGTGCATTGCCCATCCAATTGGTTCGCCTCGACTTGACCAACTAGCGTTGACAGTATTCGTGTTCCGAACGTTTCTTGTTTGAGAACAACAAAACAAACTCGGACACACCAAATCACCCAAGAATCACATGGGGACGTTGGGACAATCTAACCTGAGAAGATCAGGGCTTTTGTACGTCCGCTAGCCGACATGGCATCGAGCAAGGATCGATGGAGGTTGCAACTAAACCCGAAATGACGACCTGACCATCTGACCACCATATGATGATGGAATGAAGAATCAGAAAACGCATGGAAGAGAGCAGCTGACATTGACAGGATGTCATTGTGTCACCACATCAACAGCTGTCTCAACATCCGGCAGAGAACAAGGAAGATTCAATGACGATTGGTCGTCGAGATCTTGAAAGGTCAAGAAGGAGTTCAGAATTAGACAAAAGCGCCTACACGTGCGCATGGTAGTATGCTCATGGAAGATAAGGTGATGAACAATGAATCGAATGTGTAGGATCTCATAGGAGTGCTACGCAAACAAGCGTAAGAGAGAAGTACAGGGACGATGATGAGCATCATGAGAGGGAGCACCTCTGCATCTGACTCATGGTTGGTTTGGATCAACAGACAGGACATCCAGGAGCACTGGAGTCAACACCAAGAGTATTGGTTTCTATGTAATGAAATAGCAAACAGAATCAAGATCAACCACCACCACCATCTTCATCGCAAGCAACAGCAAGTGTACCAATATTGGGACTTGCCAACAAGCACATGCCAAACACAACAATGCTTATGTTTGGAATAAACGCCATGATCATTGCAAGTTGGCAGTTGTTGGCTGGCTGTGATACACATGGGCAATGCATAGAATTGGCTATCTTGATGCTGCCATCGCCTCCAACAAAGCGGATGGAGACTGCATTGTTGGATGTGCGTCTTTGGATGTGTATCGTCGGAAGCGTGGCTGAATGTGTTCAGCAGGTAGTTGTTCCAAGCACTATACAGAGCATGGGTTGGACCTTTTTGTTAGTGCAAGCCTCTGCATAGTTGGACTCAATGACAGCATCGATACCATCTTCTGTGTCGATGCCAATCCTGGTGTTGGTGTTGGCATGGTTGATGGCGATGGCGCTGTGTCACCGTTCACATCAAAGGGACACTTCTGCCCTTGTTTTGTTGGGATTTTGTGGAAACAATTTTGTCAATTTTTCGTATGATTTGGTATTATGATGCTAGTACTCGCGATGAGCGACAACAATACGCAGCATACGATAGTCCCATCGCAACGATATCATGAAGGTATCGGTCGGAATCGTCGTTCAGTTAGGACAATGGAGTTCGTCGCCTCAAGATACTCATTCGGAGATACTGCACGTAAAAATTGTAGTTTATTTGCTCAATACGTGATTTCTGAGATAGTGTCAAAGTTCCACAAATCCTCGTGCGAAACCGACCACGCAATCCCACCGTCTCTGTCAGCGCTCACAACGAGAATCGATCTGACATGGAACAGATCATCTGCGTCACACGGTTCCAAATGAGAACCCCAAGCGCAACAAAGCTCGGGAGAAATGACCCAAACTCCCCTCAATTCACCCTTCAATGGGATGGCTTGCTCGTGCCAGTGATAAAGTCTAAGCCATTTGATTGGCTGGAGTCGCCGGCCACGCCAAAAAATAGCCACTCGAACCCCTCCAATGGCGTAAAGCAGTGTATGGGCGAATGGCATCGACGATCCCCTCCCAGTACGTATAGTCGTAGTGCCATGATGCTCGCCCAGACTGTCGATCCGAAGTGGGAAACTGGCGATGTTGCCAACCAACCAAGAGTCCAGCGATACTGGCAACCCGAAGACGACGCCTGCTGTGCGAATAGCCTCGAACAAAAACCCGATCCTCTGCTCTGTTAGCGCCGAGCTTCCAAACACGTCGGAGTGGAACAAGAACAAGGGAGGGAACATCACAAGGCCAGAGCGACCGAGAGAGAGTGAGAGAAGGGGAGTGAAGAAACGACAACGGGGACAAGGCCCCCAGGAACGCCAACAGCGACGACAGCAATAGAGGAACAGCGACCTTGGTGTAGCTCGTAGTCGTACGCGCATCAAGCGACTCTCTCCCGTCCACGAAAGGAGGAAGCATTGGACGGCACCAACCCGAACCGTTTTGATGGGAAGACTGGACTCCGAACACACGTCGTTATGTGCACGATTCCACGAACTGTCGCGAACGACACAAATCATGATGGGCTCCATAACACTTGTGACAAAGCAGCCTCTATCACATACTTCAGCAATCCGAACCTCGACGAGGCCCCAATCCGAATGCCCAAAAACAGGAAGCCGCCTCACAAAACTTGGGATTGGCCATGCCAAGCGCAAAACAACGGAGGTGGCGCAAAGGCGGACAGAATACGAGACCAAGAGAGAGAGGAACAACTACCCCCAATGATGACAACAGCGACAACATCATGAAGAGAGCAAGGCCGGGAGGTAATGGCCGGCAACACTCAGAGCCACCGGAGGAAACCTTCGTCGGTAGCCCTCACTCTTACGATTTGCTTCCATCGTTCCTACATCAACCAACACCAACCATAAAGCTGCGAAAGACCAAACAGACAACCCAACAACCACGCATACTGCAAACAACCGCCATGCAAACAAACGGCCAAACAACAAACACCAGCCACTGTACCAAGCCCAATCAAAGCCAAAAGCGCAGTCCCATCGTGCTGCAGCAAACTCCAACAGTCCCCGCCACACCCAACCGCAACATGAGTCTCATCATGACTCAAACATCGTACCCCAAGAAGCTCCCGGCGCTGACCAACAGATCGAAGGCCGCGTCGAAGTTCCTCCTCTTCATCCACGAGATCTTCCATTACCTCAAACAGGTGGAATCGCCACAGGTCTGCGCCATCGCCAAGCTGCGCGTCATGCAATGCGTCGAACTACACCGATCGCAGCGAAGTCTGCACAGCAAGAGCCTGCGCCAGGATGTCCTGATAACTCTGTTGCAAACGATCGGGCCGCATCATTTCCGTATGTGCCAGATGCGATTTCAAGGCTTCATGCTGCAGCAGCAGATTGCGTGTCACCAGAGGCAACGGGTTTGAACGACAATGATTGCATGATGATCACGCGTCGTCAATTCCTTTCCAATGACGAGTTGCACCCCATCGAGGAATCCCGCTGTAGGCATCATACCCCACACTGAAATACACAAAAGAAGATGTTGCAAACGTGCAACATCAACACCATGTACATTCATACAACACCATTATCATACAACACCATAGAGGCAATGTAATAGTAGAGCACTTGAGTATACCAAAGCCCTTCAATATATTATACAGGTACTTGCATGTGTGCCATACGTATTATACATAGACATAGGAGACAGTCCGAGACGAATGGAACGTTGCCTGTTTGAATCATGGCGAATAGGCTGCGATGTGGGGCAATGCACCATGCTTGCAGACCGATTCAGCAGCCACCAGATCAGCAGCCATCGGACCAGCAGCCAACCATTGTCAATGAAAGAGCGCACCGACGCCGAAAGGGATGAGGAGTGAACCAAGGAGGCTCTCTCGCCAAATCTCGTGGCCTTTGCCTGGGACGTGCCGCGCGGAGACTAATGAGGCGTTACACCAAACGAGATCCCTCCCCTTTCCGCGAACCCGTCGGCAGCACCAACAAGGCGGTTCCGTTTCAAACTGGAGATGTACATGCAACATTTAAAGAGACGAGAAGCCATTGGAAGAATCGGCAGGTGCGCCTCCGGCTAATTGACTTTGTCCCTCCACGGATCAATGTGTTGGAGAGTGTCCTTTCCCAGCGGACGGCTGCGCGCTCCCCCAACGAAGAATGCAGCAAACGATAGCGCTCGTTGCAGAGTTTTGTGGGTGATGTGTTATTATACAATAAACTAGTCTAGAGCACAACCAAAAACCATCCAAATAACTGCAAATTGTATGATAGAATATCTCAACAACACATCGTTTACAAATAAAACTCAATAGTACATGTAGGCACCTGGCTATCAGTGATTCTGAATATTGAAGTTTACTTTGCATGAACTTTGGTTTTAACATCATTTTGGCTTGCTGTCTGTGGCCACGTCGCGCCGACAACTTCAACCTTTGTAAATTGTGATTGTGGTATCAAGCTAGTGCGTATTGATATTTCATATTTTACGTTGAGCTATGCATGTCACAACAAGACAAACACGCACAACCTCCACATCAACAAATGAGAACGAGAATCCAAGAAGCAGAAGATCGTGGAAGAGGGAGACATCACCAACACCACCAAGATCGTGTGCGCTCCTTTCACCCAACACCACAGCACACAACAACTACGCGCACCATGGTCTCCAACCACCATGATACTCGTACGAGCACACTGCCCTCTACTCGTACGACTATTGGTACAAACACCTCTGAGATAATGACCGCGGTCTTCGCTGCTTCAATTCCGCCAACTGAACTAGGCAGGCACACGTGTTGCGCGGAAAAGTGCAGGTGATGGACGAGAGAGCTGAGGTCGGACCACGCATCATGTGGGCGACGCGCGCGATCTCTTGGCGTCGACTTCGGTTCCGCGTATCTTTCGACAGATGATGCCGATGCCCAAGTCGTCAAATCGTCAAGCTGGAGCACGGAGCAAGACTCTCACCCTGCGGCGAATTCGTTCTGAGGTGTGGAAAGCAACGGCTTGGGAGCGAAGCATCGCATGGCACCAATGCACTGCGCATGAGACGCATCGCTTTGGATGCTGGAGCAGTCGCCATCCCAGCAAAGTGGTTGGACCGCATCAAGCCTCGCGTACTCCGCCGGCGGCGAGCGATCGCATGAAGCATGACCAAAGCGCAATTGGCGAGGCGCATGGTTCTTGCTTCATTGCTTGGCTCATCTGCTGCCCCAATGCCTGGCCCGAACAACAGAGCAAACGCTCACGCATCACAAGACACCAATGGTCAAGATGACGAATATGAATGTGAATCCAGCGGAGGCTCCACGGCGCTGGCTCCACGGCGCTCATATTCCATGCTCCTCGCCCACCGACATTCACACTCACAACCATCTCGTCTCCCCGTCACATCAAAACGCCGCGCAACTGAACTTCACAATGATCGAGCGATTGTTTGATGTCGTGGTGGTTCCGCTTGCGGCACTCTCTTCGGCATGTGCAAACCAACTTTCGTCTTTTCACTCAACACGAGCGTTGGCATTGAATTGATGCATGACTTGGCATGTGCGATGCGGCATTGGATTGATGGCTCGTCATCTCTTTGCACCGTGCCCGCACCGCGACTACTCGTACAGGTCACACGACATGCGAGTCTGAAGGCTCTCTTGATAAGTAATATAGAGAATATCTAATTGCTATCAAATTGCTCAGACTTTGCCGTCTGCGCTACTCCACTCCATGATGTGTTCGCTCCTCAAGCGCTGTTGCTGGAGTGAACTGCTTCACTCCTCTTCCTCGGCAGTGCCGTCCGCCACAATCACTTCGGATCAATTGGTTCTCATAGAGCTGGTTCTCATGGAGCGCACGAAGCCCACCAATGTCGCCCAATCCATGTATGAATCCACTTGTGCTGTACCCTCATCCTCATCAACAACCTTGTACAGGTCCATCATGGACAGGTGGTTGTACTCATCATCAATACTAGCGCTCTCTGTTCTTCCACCGCAAAACACCTGGATCTCCGTCATCAGTTGGGGTTGTAGAATCAGTTTGCTTAAATCTAGATGAGTGAACATATCCTTCTCACTTTCAGCTGCCATTCTCATTGCTGCATCCTACAACACCAAGCAGTTGTGTTGATCGGCGAATATCACCGCATCTATCATGGTATCCTCTGTGAGATATTTGTGGGCCAACTCCGCTTCAAGAACAAGCTTGAGTCACCTGAAGCCAAACTCGTTGGCCACAAGGATCAGCTAGTGCAGATCATCCTGTCCAGTGAGGATGGGAGTTGGCTGGTGAGAGGCATTTGTATCGTGGTGAGAGTTGGAGTGAGCGCCGATGTGTGTGGCGGCGTTGTCACGAGCGCTGTCATTGAAGGATTTCTCGCCTGTGTAGATGCATTGGAGGATGTATCGGACGTGTTTTGGTTGAAGGTTGGGAAGAGGGATGGTTGTTTGGATGGGGGCTGCACCGTCGTCAGTGCCATCATTTGCATACTGATGTTGGATTCCAGGGCCGATAAGTGTCTCATTGGATGGGGCAGTGATCTTGAGGACTTGGGTGTTTGCCTTGATTGGTTGTTGTTGGTCACCGTGGCCGCACAAGAAGATGGTGTCTTCCCTATTCCCAGTTTAGAAAGATCTGAGGCGGTCTTCGTCAATGTTGATTTTGGTCCTCTTGTGGTCACTGTGGTTGTGTTCATTCTCTTGCTTCTTCCGCTTCAACTGGTGTCTCGACTGTTGTTGTTGTTGTTGTTGTTGTTCCTTCGGCTTCAACTGCTGTCCCAACTGTTCTTGTGGTTGTTCATTCTCTTGCTCGTTTTGTTGCAAGCGTTGTTGCAGTTGTGGGTGAACTGAAGGCGAAAGTCCTCTAATGAGGGACTCGATACACTCCAGCTTGCCGTTGTGGCATGCCCAATGAAGGGGAGTGTCACCATTGTTGTTTTGGCAGTTGATGTTCGCTCCACCTGATTTGGTGAGGTACTCCACGCACTCCAGGTGGCCGTTGCGGCATGCGTGATGAAGGGGAGTCCAACCATTGTTGTTTTGGCAGTTGATGTTCGCCTCACATGATTCAATGAGGTACTTGACACACTCCAGGTGGCCGTTGCAGCATGCCCAATGAAGGGCAGTGTCACCATTGTTGTCTTTGCAGTTGATGTCCGCCTCACATGATTCGATGAGGTACTTCACACACTCCAGGTGGCCGTTGCGGCATGCGTGATGAAGGGGAGTCCAACCATTGTTGTTTTGGCAGTTGATGTTCGCCTCACATGATTCAATGAGGTACTCCACGCACTCCAGGTGGCCGTTGTGGCATGCTACATGAAGGGGAGTGAGATCATTGTTGTCTTTGCAGTTGATGTCCGCCTCACATGATTCGATGAGGTACTTGACGCACTCCAGGTGGCCGTTGCAGCATGCCTGGTGAAGGGGAGTGTCACCATCGTTGGTTTTGCAGTTGATGTCCGCCTCACATGATTCGATGAGGTACTTCACACACTCCAGGTGGCCGTTGCGGCATGCGTGATGAAGGGGAGTCCAACCATTGTTGTTTTGGCAGTTGATGTTCGCCTCACATGATTCAATGAGGTACTCCACGCACTCCAGGTGGCCGTTGTGGCATGCTACATGAAGGGGAGTGAGATCATTGTTGTCTTTGCAGTTGATGTCCGCCTCACATGATTCGATGAGGTACTTGACGCACTCCAGGTGGCCGTTGCAGCATGCCTGGTGAAGGGGAGTGTCACCATCGTTGTCTTTGCAGTTGATGTCCGCCTCACATGATTCGATGAGGTACTTCACACACTCCAGGTGGCCGTTGCGGCATGCGTGATGAAGGGGAGTCCAACCATTGTTGTTTTGGCAATTGATGTTCGCCTCACATGATTCAATGAGGTACTCCACGCACTCCAGGTGGCCGTTGTGGCATGCTACATGAAGGGGAGTGAGATCATTGTTGTCTTTGCAGTTGATGTTCGCCTCACATGATTCGATGAGGTACTTCACACACTCCAGGTGGTCGTACATGCATGCCACATGAAGCGGAGTGGAACCATCGTTGGTTTTGCAGTTGATGTTCGCCTCACATGATTCGATGAGGTACTTGACGCACTCCAGGTTGCCACACAAGCATGCCACATGAAGGGGAGTGATACCATCGTTGTTTTTGCAGTTGATGTTCGCCTCACATGATTCAATGAGGTACTCCACGCACTCCAGGTGGCCGTTGTGACATGCCAAATGAAGGGGAGTCCGACCTCTCCTGCCTGTAACCATGTTGACATCAACTCCTTCATTCTGTGTCGTGCTCTGCTTCTTCCATTCCTTCAACACCGACAAGTCACCTGTCTTGGCAGCATCAAGGAGTTGTTGGTTCGTAACATTCGGCATGTTGAGAGGATGGTTGATGGTTGGTGGTCTTTTGGCGTTGGATTGGCTGTCGAGGAAGTGCGTGGTCTGAGCTATCTACTATGAGGCAGAGATATCGATGGTGTGTTTTCAATAGCTTGAATTGTTCTGAGTGGCAACTCGATATCTGTTGTTGATGTGCTCGATTATGGGGTTGGTTGGTGTGTGTGTTTGCCTGTGTTTGTCTCCTTCTCTTGATCAAACGCGTCTGGTTCGCGCGGATTGGATCTTTCTGTTCCCATCCATCACGAAAATGCGTGCGACCAACAACAAGAAAGAAGCACCACAACAGAGTTCTCGTTTGGCCACAATCAACGCAACACCAATCCGAAGCAAACAATGTGAAAGTCTTTGAAGGCTGAGATACAGAAAGAGAGAAAGAGACAGCGGGAGCTGTCGCCACCACCGTCGCCATCACCATGTGCACCATGGCCCACGCTTGCTTGCGTCATCGTGGCATCTGCAACACCGCTGACCCCCGTCCGCCTGCCATCGCAAGCACCAACTTGAGGTGTGAGCCAATGCCTCGAACAACGATGAAGCCACTGATGTGACTGCGTTTGTTGGTTGCCTTTGGTGGTCGCGACCCATCCCATTTGGATTCAACTGGTTGCCATCCCACCGCATTGCAACCATCACCATCCGCACAGGCAACAAGAGTCCTCAACATCAAACCAACACCACATTGCATATTGGGATGAGTTGACACGTCCAGCGAGCATCAGGCAGAGCGATACTGTGCCGCCTCCACTGTTCCTGTCGCACATACCACCAACATACAATACCATGCGCGTTCTATCCACAGACAGAAGCACTGCCATCTTGGCTCGTGACTCCCAGAGCATCGATGCTCAACCGAGGTGATCGACAAGAACATCCACCTCACGAACGAAGTTGGGAGCATCACAAAGGAGGACCTGTGGGTATACGGTGCGCATGGGCCATGGATCGCTGACCGTGTGCTTCTTGTGCTGTATGGAAACTCTGTGTCAACCGTGATCCGCAATACGGCACCCGCACTCTGCATGGGGTTGCTTGTTGGTTGGTTGGCTGATTGGTTTCTTCTTTTGCTCGCCAAGCTGGCTGGATGTTTGGACTGCGCTAGCTCGTCGATTCTTGTGTTTCACCACGCTGGCATTGATTGCTCCGAAGATTGGAATGGATGGTGACCCAATTGTTGCTCCAACGGCGAGTGATCACTCCTCCTGGGACTTGGCGAGGGTCTCGACTGCAGTTCTGGCACAATGACGAGAGCGCAACTCCTGGCGAGATGAGGACAATAGCGTGATGCGGGACGGTCGATGGAACCGTGCAGCAACCATGCTCCTCGCGGCTTCTCACCATTTCTCTCTGCCTTGTTCGCCATGTGTTCTTCGTAGATCGTCTCTTCCAGAAGCTTGGATCGACTGGCATCGGCACTGTTGCTTTGCATCTGCTTGGTAGTGTAACTTGGAGTAGATTGCTCTGTGTGCGAATCCGGTGGCATGGTGGCGACCGCACGGCTTGTGATAATGTTGCTGCCATGCGTCCTTTGTCTGCGCAACGAACCAACAACGATGCTCATGGCGGAGCGTGGATGGAACCACGGACGTCCAATCTGCTGGTGAATGACATCGGCAACATCCCTGTGTGGGTATGTACTATACCGCAGAGAGCGGACCAGACAAGTTGCAGACAAGGCAGAGGCAGCGCGGGAGCAGTATCCAGCCCTTCAATCTCTTGAAACATCCGGTGACTTCATCACAGTGTTCTATTGCACAAGCAGATATAGTGCATGCGGTACTGTTCCAAACATACGTAGAGACGTACAGTCTATTCGTAGGTGTATTACATACAGGGATGTGGATCTACCATACCTCTATGAGTATGATACGAGTACGGAGCGGCCCACACATCTCATTCCATACCATCATGTCGTGATGCATCACAGGGTGGGAGTTTTGGTACCATTCATCAAGGGATGGCGGCACTGAGACGCGATCTTGTTCCTGACTGCTTTCTTTGATATGAGTTGCAGTGGCTTTGTGCCGGACAGCTTCTCATGGTAGACAGCATCGCGAGTCGATGATCTGCTTCGTCCACAACGATTTGATTGAAGGGCCCCGCGTGATGACGAACGTTTGTTGCCATGCTGTTGTTGGCCATGTTGTTGTTTGCAATGCCGTCCATTCTCATCTCTCTCATTGCTGTGCCGTTCGACGCTCTAATTTCGATATCCTCTTGACCTACTTCGTTGTCGCGCCGATGGTGATCGTTCATCAGAGGACTTCCTTCGCTGATCTTCGCCACATGGTGTCGATTGGCTATGGCCACGTTGATTTGGTCTTTGCGAACTTCCCCGGGCATGCGTTCGGGAAGGTGAGCCCTTGCGTTGGTGCAAACCAGTACCAGTGGAGTGCGCATTTGAGTTGGATTGGCGTGAACGCGAGGCTGCGTTCGCATCATCCGAACTGCCACATGTTCGTTGGCGTCGTGATGATGGCGATGAGTCCATCGATACTTGCGTAGTTCTTCTATGGCCGCGATCGGACGGGCCTCGACGACTCCGCGCCGATGGCGAGCAGCGGCTTCTTCCAGAGGAGAAAGTATGAATTTCTCCGTCACGACGATGACGCAGTGATGGTGAATGCTCCAGACTCTTTGATCTTGACAATGTTGAGTGCGGCTTACCGCTGGTGTGTTGTGCGCTTCTCCGCCGATGTCGTGGCGACGGTGATATCGATGGTGATATCGATGGTAATATCAATGGTGATGACACACCTGCTGTTTTGCTGGAGTGGTGATGTCGGGCCCATTGCCAAGCACTTTGGAGAACGTTTCCTTGATCGCCTCGCACAGAGCACCCGTGCTTCATTCGCGTGAACGTCGTTGCTTTGAGTCTTCACTTGGGCGCAACGAACTGCGTGCGGATCTGTTGTGAGAAGGAGTCACCTGTTCCTTCTTGCTCGATTTCAATTCAATTCCCAAACTCAAGGCTCCAGGACTGGATGGGGCTTGGGGTGCGGTCGAGACACCTCCGTGGTTGCGTTCGAACTGTTGAAGATTGAGTTTGGATTTGGACTGTGATGATGATGACGGTGGCGATGATGGCGCCTTTGCGGAGGCTTCAGTCAAGGCAAGATCGGCCAATTGCGATGATCGGGATTCGAGAGATGGTCGTTGCTTCGATTTGCCAGGATTGGTTGACGACACTTCGCGTAATGACGATCGTTTGGCCTTGAGGATGCTTGCCAACGTCGACCTGCGCTTGTTCGGCGACAAAGACTGTTGTCTCTTTTCATGTGTGTGGCTGAAGGGGGCTGGTGTAGATGCCGCGCTCCGACCTCCAGGCGTGACAGGGGCCACAGAGCATCTCCCACCGTTCGTTACGGCAGCACTTGTCGCAACGTCGACGCTGTCGTCGTCGTAGAGACTTGGCAGATTGGACAGTGGCTCCAGGCTCTTGCTGCGTGACGTCTCCGTTGTCGCAACTCGAGGTAGAGCCGGGGTGCTGGCTGCGCTCATCGCGCCTGGTATGTCTGATGTGTCTGGTGTGACTGGCATGTTGTGTCCGTCCTTCGAGAATTCTAAACTCTTGCTCCTCGATTTGGCACTGCTGGTCGTTCCGTTGGAATTCGTTTGTGTCGTCGGCCTGCGTCTCCGACTCTGGGCAAGCTACGTCTTGTCTTGGCTGCTTCGTTCACGGGTTGCGCCAAGTGCTGGGGCTGTGGCGAAGCTGAGTCCACCTGGGATGTTTGGCACCAGTATCGATTCGTTGTTGATGAACTTGCTGGGATCAAGGGAGCTGAATGATGTCTCGTGATCTTGCATGTTGAGCATGTCCAGACTCTTCGCACGTGATCGTTTCACAGCCGAAGCTTTCGTATCTTTGGCTGCACTTCTATTGGCACTGCTTGGTGTATCTGTGCTGACACTCGCACGACCACCTGAATGTACAGCTGCTTTGGCCTCTTTGGCGACGCTTGTGGGCTCGCTCGCCTTCGATTTCGTGTCGGCCTGTTGCGGTTGCTTGGTCTCTGTGTGCTTCTCCGCTATCAGTCTGACACCGTCCTCTTCCACCAACTTCGATGGTCATGACCGCACGGGCTGTACGAAGGTTCGAACAGAGTATCAGGCTGGACGCTTTGTTGTGACAACTCCCAGAGTAGATCGTACCCATGGAAGGTTCCATAGTAATACTCGTAGTCGTACGACGGGTGGGTCAAGGGTACGGAGCAACTGGCGAGCCTTCCCACAGTTCCTCTTGGATGTCGATGCCTCATCATCTTGTCTGATTGTCTGATTGTTTGTGTTGTTGGTGGTGGTACCAATTGTGAAGGGATACGGCACTGTTGGAGGGGTTGCCATCACCATCGCCATCATCTCCGAACAGAGTTGCGTCGAATGAAGACAACACATTGGTGATGTTGGTTGTGAGAGTTAGAACACTAAGTTAGTACCGTGCCAAATTTGCACTCAAAACGGACTCGACCAACGTTTGTCCGTTACTTGTCGGATTTTTCGTGACGTCATCATCATCTCGGCGAAAATCTGTGTGCATATGTGGCCTTTGATTCTGAGTCTCCTTTGATGAGAAACCTTGGTCACAGCAAGGTCTCTCATGCACAAGGAACAGGTGTATGCAACTCTCTGATGATACAGCCCACTTATGCATATGACCAGAATGAAGAACACACGAACAACACCTGAGCCCATTGACATCGTGGTCATGGTTCCCAAGGAAAGAGATCCTACTTTCAGTGAAGTCTGATCTTGCTTCAGCAACTTACTAACCTGTGCTCCTGCATTGCTTGCCAACATTCCAGCCCCACTCATGCAAACATTGCATAGAAGTGGTCATGGTCATTTTGTTGTCTGAGCAGCTCTGAGCTTGGTGAACAAGAAGAGACATTGAGTGCATTCTTGTGCGGTACATCGAGTAAAACCAGCAAAACTCGAATGTGATGAAGATGCAAACATTCTTCATCTCATAAAAACACAAAGCTTACAACTTAATACTAAAACTCAATCAACAACCACATCAGAGCACAAAACAAACAACCATAGCCACAACCTCCATCAGTACAGCTTGGACATCAAACGGTGAAAACCGGTCACAAGCACTGAGGGGAGCGTATCAACCATTTCGTCTGTCTTCGTCACGTCAAAAACAAAAACAAAACAAAAATCATACAAGTGGCAAAGACATCGATTCCGCCCATCACTGACCACTGCGCCACGGAGCGAGCGGCACCGTCGGACCCAACACGAATACTACGTTTGAAAACGGCTAACTTCAACTGTGAGTGTTTGTGTGCGTCATTGGTTGAATGAACGACGGATGGCAGACAGACGAGTACTCACCAAACGCGCCAACAATTCTTGACGCCACCCAAAACAACGAATCTTCGATTTTGCACATGATCCATCAAACAACATCAACACAACAAGAGAGAGAGAGATGAAATGGCATGACTATGTTTGCATTGATGGAGGTATCAGCCAACACTGAGACATTGGCTGTCACGCAATGAAGAAATGAAGCAATGAAGAAATCAAGCAGGAAGCAGCTGCGCAAAATATGGCACGCCAACCAGAATCAACGAAGGCGACCATTGCAAGAGACGATGATGATGATGACGCTGATACAGATGACGAATGGCAAGCGGTGACGAACAGCGATCTCCAACGTGCCGCATCGCTCAGAAACATCAGAAAGGAAGATACCACACCAACTGCTCCGGAGTAAAGATGGGCTTGGGACATGGTAAATCGCAGCGCCAACAACAGAACCAACAGCAACGGCAAGACATGTCATGGCTCGTGGTGCGGTCTGGATTCAAGTCATCAGCAGCCGCGCGCACGCACGTAAACGTACGATGCAGTGTCGGAAACGGAGATTCAGCCTATGTTGGACGGGTGCATCCGCGAGATCGGATGCAGCGACTTTCCCGAGACCTGCAGAGCCTGTTGTTCGGAGATGTTCCTCAGTTTCCACAACACGCACCACAACCAGCCACGCCTGTTCATACCGATGCTCAAAGAGATGCATCTCCGCCACAAACCGCAAACGATGAGACAGAGGCACTGTCTCGCCGGATCCACCATTACTGAAATCGTGTGCAATGACATCGGCAACTTCTCCCATGGCTCGTCATCTTGGTCCGCCATATCGAAAACCATGCAGCTGCTGGCATACATGCGTGCCTTGCGCGACATCATGCACAAACTGCAGCAGCACCACCACCAACAACAACAACAAGCTAACTGTCGCAATACGCTCCTCCTCGTCAAGTTGGATTCGAGTCCAACAAGCCATGCATGACGCCAACAGGGTCCACCGTCGTTTCTCACGCACCTCCTTCCACACCAACGAAACAAACAAATGCGGAAACCATATGATCGGCAATGACGACCACGACGATGACAGCGGTGGCTGAACCATCTTCTTCATGTCGCATTGGCCACTGATGTTGCACACCAACGCGCCTTACACCAACCGGGATCATCTGCAATTCATTCACAGAAGATTGTGCGTATCTCGCGGCCCAACCAGACCGCGCTGCGAACGATACGGGACTGCATAGAGCAGCATGCGGTGCGCATCACCAAAGGCGACGGTGAAGGCATGCCGGACGCACCATTCAATGATTGGATCTCAAGTTGCTCCAGCTCCTTTCACAGATTCTATCCTAATGACTATTCTGACGACTATTTTTATCCATCAACTCAATTCCGTCGTGCGTCCAATTCTTGAAAACTTCTGGTATGGCATGGTCTGGTGTGGCGCTTCACTCCTCTTCTCCAGCAGCACCGTCCGTCTCAATCATTTTGGATGATTTGGTAGTCATAGAGCGGACGAAGTCCACCAATGTCACCCGATCCATGTATGAATCCCCTTCTACTGTACCCTTGTCCTCATCAACAACCTTGTACAGGTCCATCATGGACATATGACTGTACTCATCATCAGTACCATCACTCTCCGCTCCCCCATTGCGGAGGACACGAATACCTCCCATCAGTTGATGGTGTAGAATCAGTTTGCTTAAATCTAGATGAGTGAACATATCCTTCTCACTTTCAGGTGCCATTCTCATTGCTGCATCCTTCAACACCATACAGTTGTGCTGATCAGCGAATATCAATGCATCTATCATGGTGTCCTCTGTGAGATGCTTGCGGACCAACTCCGCTTCAAGAACAAGCTTGAGTCGCCAGAAGCCGAACTCGTTGGCCACAAGGATCAGCTGTTGCAGATCGTCCTGTCCAGTGAAGGTGGGAGTGGGCTGGTTTGCGTCATCATCGCCAGCGTAGTCATGAGTGATGTTGTTGAAGGATATCTCACCTCTGTAGATGCATTGGAGGACGTATCGGACATGGTTTGGTTGAAGGTTGGGAAGAGGGATGGTTGTTTGGATGGGGCCTCACTGTCTTTGGTGCCATCATTTGCATACTGATGTTGGATTCCAGGGCCGATAAGTGTCTCATTGGATGGGGCAGTGATCCCGAGGACTTGGATGTTTGCCTTGATTGGTTGTTGTTGGTCGCCCTGGCCGCACAAAAAGATGGTGTCTTCCCTATTCCCAGTTTAGAAAGATCTGAGGCGGTCTTCTCCAATGCTGATGTTGGTCCTCTTGTGGTCACTGTGGTTGTGTTCATTCTCTTGCTTCTTCCGCTTCAACTGGTGTCTCGACTGTTGTTGTTGTTGTTGTTGTTGTTCCTTCGGCTTCAACTGCTGTCCCAACTGTTCTTGTGGCTGTTCATTCTCTTGCTCGTTTTGTTGCAAGCGTTGTTGCAGTTGTGGGTGAACTGAAGGCGAAAGTCCTCTAATGAGGGACTCGATACACTCCAGCTTGCCGTTGCGGCATGCGTGATGAAGGGGAGTCCAACCATTGTTGTTTCGGCAGTTGATGTTCGCTCCACCTGATTTGGTGAGGTACTCCACGCACTCCAGGTGGCCGTTGTAGCATGCCCAATGAAGGGGAGTGAGACCATCGTTGTTTTGGCAGTTGATGTTCGCCTCACATGATTCAATGAGGTACTTGACACACTCCAGGTGGTCGTACATGCATGCCCAATGAAGGGGAGTGAGACCATAGTTGTCTTTGCAGTTGATGTTCGCCTCACATGATTCGATGAGGTACTTCACACACTCCAGGTGGCCGTTGAAGCATGCCCGATGAAGGGGAGTGGAACCTATGTTGTTTTTGCAGTTGATGTCCGCCTCACATGATTCGATGAGGTACTTGACACACTCCAGGTGGCCGTTGCAGCATGCAAAAAGAAGGGGAGTGGAACCATTGCTGTTTTTGCAGTTGATGTCCGCCTCACATGATTCAATGAGGTACTTGGCACACTCCAGGTGGCCGTTGTGGCATGCCCAATGAAGGGCAGTCCGACCTCTCCTGCCTGTAACCTTGTTGATGTCAACTCCTTCATTCTGCGTCTTGTTCTGCTTCTTCCATTCCTTCAACACCGACATGTCACCTGCGACGGCAGCATCAACGAGTTGTTCGTTCGTAACATTCGGCATGTTGAGAGGATGGTTGATGGTTGGTGGTCTTTTGGCGTTGGATTGGCTGTCGAGGAAATGTGTTGTCTGAGCTATCTACTATGAGGCAGAGATATCGATGGTGTGTCTTCAATGGCTTGTATTCGTATGAGTACGTACCATACACTGCGTGATGAATAGTAGTATGCGTTGCAATTCGATGTCTGTTGTTGATGTGCTCGAGTATGGAGTTGTGTGTTGTCTTGGTCGCATGGGGGTCTCCTTCTGTTGATCGCACTCCCTCTCGGGTTCTGGTTTGGATCCTTCTGTTGCCACCCATCACGAAAATGCGCGCAGACAACAAGGAAGAAAGGAAGCAAACACGTTCTGAGAACAACGCAGACTTCTCTTCTGTGGCATCGTCGGAGATGAGATTCTTCGACTGGTAGGACCATTCAGGAAGATCAATGACAGAGTTGGCGAACACCAACAAGTACCCTGTGGCTATCATGCATTGTGTGTTGTCCCATCGCTTGCTTCGATCATCCGTCCAAGCGATGAGGTCAGCTTGCAAACCTACATACTCTCTCTCTCTCTTTCGTTCCACAGACTACGTGTAGTAGTATGTTGTCACCGCTTGGGGACGAATGCGCCCACTCTTGTCTGCAGGAAGGGTAGCACCAAAAGCATTCGATCTGAATGTGGTGTGTCAACTATAATACATTGGAGCGCGGTTGACGAGAACTAGCAAATATGGTACAAAACTACGGTTGCGAAGCAAGGCTATTCTGCTGTGCTGTATTCACACTCGCGTGTAGAGTATGCTACATCGTCTTATTCGCACAGCAGCACACAATAGCGACCGGAGCATTGATGTACCATCAAATGTGTAGTCGTACGGTGGGCCTTCAGCGTTATTTTCAACTCCAACGTTTCGCAGAGTCAACGGGTCTCATTTATGTCAAATGCAAGGGGTATGAACTCCTTTTCTGTGTTCTGCACTACTCTCTACGACTACCCTATGACTCTATTGATCAGGAGGTGGTCCAAGCCGCCGGTGCAAGCTTTCAAGCGTCTCGACGACAGCATCGGCAAGATTCCCTGTCGTGGGGGCATGCTTCAGCTGGTATCCACCTTCCAAACCCAATGTGATGCTGGTGGCACTTTGTCCATCATCCAGATGGTCCATCAGCGCTTCCACGATCGCACCGTAATCTTTGGCATTGAGATTGACGCTGGCCAATTCATCCGCGGACAGGGCGTCGTATCCAGCACAAACGATGACGAGATCTGGTTCCCATTCTCCCGTCGTACGGAGGAAGGGCAAGGCATCATCCTTCAGCACCGTGTGGTACCCGCACGTCCATGTGCTTTCTGCCGGGATGGGCAGCGTCAGAACGTTGGCATGATCCCCCATGATCCGTTTCCGATTTGCCATGTAGGGGAATGCGGGCGACTGGTGGATGGACACGTAGCGCGCCCGATCGTGTTGTCTGATGATCTTCGCGACGCCCTGACCGTAATGGACATCCCAATCAAGGATGGAGACCTTGGCCTCTGGGTGCTGTTCGAGATAGTGGATCGTGGCGGCCCCCGCGAAATTGAATAAGCAAAAACCATTGGACAACGAGGGCGTGGCATGGTGACCAGGAGGTCGCGTCATGGCGAATGCTGTTTGAATGGGGTTGTTGACGGAAGTCGATTCGTCGACGGCACGGATCCATGAGGCTGTGGCACGCAGGCAGACGTCGTACGTTTCGGTGGTGAGGTAGGTGTCGGCGTCGACGTATCCGACAAAGCCCAACGCATCCCTGCCTTCTTCGATGCGCTGCTGACGCGAGTTGTGACAACGCTGTTCCAACCCAGCCACCATCTCCTCGCTGTGCGCCTTGACCAGCATGTCCCGCGCGTGTGCCAGTTCGTCTCCTGTGAAGTACCACGGCTTGGCCGATTCCGACAGTGGCTGTTGGCTGTGAGCCTCCGGCGCCACGTCGTAAAGCTCCACCTTGTCGGGTATCTGCTGTTCCAGCGTCGACACGCACAGCTCGATGCGAGCTGCCTGCTCCGGATGGTACTGCATGTCGCGGTGCAAACCGTTCGTAGAATCGAAGAAGACGGGGATCTTGAATGCATCGACGGGCACAAGCATCTGCATTGGCATCAGCAGCAGGATCAACGCCGACGCAAGCGTGAGCGCGTTGTGACCAATCGTCATGATGCGACGACGCGAGGATGTGCTGGCAGACATCGCATGGGGATGATGGAGAGCACAAATTCAGGCCAGCGTTGGCGTCGGTGATGCTTGTGATGCCAACGAAGATGGCGGTGCGGTCAGATGACGGTCCAATCACTCTGAATCCATCAGTTCTTCCTTGCTTCTTTCTTTGGTTGGATTGGTGATGTTGTTGTCGGTGATGATGCGATGCGATGCGATGCGGTGTGATGTGATGTGATTGTCAACATCAAGAATCGATCTTGTTGGGCAAATCACGCCATTCGTGACCGAATACGTCTGGCTGCCGTACGTTTGATACCTTCTGTCAAATCAACACGAAGCCAACCAAAAGTGATCTCCTCTCTGGATGTTTCGGTTACCGCGAACGCCGGCGTCGCATCCTCATCCTCCTCCGTCTCACACATCTGTTCACCAGGACATCGATCGGCCATCTTGTAGTCGTACACCATCACTCACTCCATAAGCTCCATCGCAGCAGTACACCCACCATGCCGAAACAAACCAAGCGAGCCCGCAAGTTCCAAAGCAGCGGAGGCGTCTCGTCGCGCCTCAAGAAGGGCACCATCACCAGCAAGGGCAAGCTGAAGCGCAAGGGACGCAGCGATGCCGCCAACGACCGTGCCATCAAGAAAGCCATCAAGGCTGGGAACAGCTACGCCGATGAACTCGAATACAAGCGCAACGATGAAGATCTGACGTCCAAGAAGAATCTCGGCGACCTCGATTTGGAGTCCTTCTTTTCCAGCGCGGTGGAAGAGAATGAGGATGCCGCGCAAGAGAGCGAGGAAGACGAAGTTGAGGATCAAGAAGGCAGCGATGATGACGATGACGATGATGACGACGACGGCGACGACGAGGAAGACAGCGACGATAGCGACGAAGAGCAAGACATTGGCGCTGTCGAAGATCAGATGAAGCAGGAGATCGAGAACGATCCGGAATTCCACCAGTTCCTCAAGGAGAACGACCAGAGCATTCTGGACTTTGAAGACGATGATAATGATGAAGATGAAGATGTCATGGCAGACGATCAGAAGCAAAGTGAGCCACTCGAACGAGGCGTGACACTTGTGACTTCGAAGGTGCTCAAGCGCATGGAGCAGGGTGCATTCAAGTCGCATGGCGTCAAGGGATTGAAGAAGTACGTCAACGTCTTCAAGGCCGCTTGCCACATGGCCGATGCAGATCAGGCTGAAAATGCGAAGGCAAACAAATACCACATCGAATCGTCGGTGGTGTTTGATCATTTGATGGTCACCGCGTTGGGACGTTGTCATGAAGAATTCCATTATCATCTTCTTCGGAAAGCAACAGATTCTGAGGGTGACAGTGGTAGTGACAGTGATAGTGCCGATGGTGATGCCGACGACGATGAGGAAGCAGCGGCAGACAAAGATGGTGACAGCGAGGAGATTGATCCAAACAAGCCCATCCAGCCGAAACAGATGGAAAAGTCCAACCGTTGGGGACAGGTGCAACCAATCATCCAAACCTTCCTGCGAGCGGCGATTCATCTGTTGTCCGAAGCCAAGGAGCCAGATCTGCTCGCCTTCGTCCTGAAGGCATTGGTCAGCTACCTCCCATACTGCAGTCCATTCCCACGCCTCTCCGAGTCCCTTCTCAAAGCATTCGTCACGCTGTGGAGCGCACCTATCGACGCCAACGAGGACTACCAGGTCGTCCGTTTGCACGCCTTCCTCAGGATACGTCAGCTGGCCCTCACGCAACCATTCCCCTTCATCGAGACGAGCTTGAAGAAGGTGTACTTGGCATACGCCCAGCGTGCCAAATTCACCGCATCCTCGACCGCCTCCTTGCCGACCCTCACCTTCATGGGAAACTGCATCGTGGAACTTTACAGCCTCGACTACCATTCATCCTATCAACACGCCTTCATCTACATCCGTCAGCTCGCCCTCCATCTGCGCTCGGCGATGCAAAAGAAGACGCAGGAAGCATTTGCTGTCGTGTACTGCTGGCAATACATGCACTGCCTCAAGCTATGGGTGGCCGTGCTCACGGCGGCATGCCAAAGCCAGGATGCCACCGGCGAGGAACAGCTCTTGCAGTCTCTCCTGTTCCCCTTGTCGCAGGTCATCATCGGAACGTGCAAGATGATTCCCTCCGCCCGGTACTTGCCACTGCGATTGCATTGCATCCGATTGCTGCAGCAGCTCGCCGGCGCCGCCGAAGTCTTCCTGCCCACGACCTCTATCCTGTTGGATGCATTGGACACGAAGGAGCTGTACCAACAGGCCAAGAAGATGGACAAGGCGGGCATCCAATCCCTCTCCGTCACACTGAAGTTGCGGGCGGATTCGCCATTGCGCACCATGGAAGAGCTGGAGATGTGCGTGTCGGAACTCTTCGTCTTGCTGAACCGAGAGATGGATCTGTACCGATACTCGGCGGGTTTCCCAGAGTTCTCGGTGCGGGTGGTGCAACGGTTGCGGAAGGTACGTTGATGTGCATGCTGCAAGTGCATTTGTTGGACTTGCTGTCATGTTTGCGGTTGCAGTTGGTTGGAGTTTTCATGACGTTGTTGCCGACCTTGGTGTTGGCATGGATTAACGTGCGCCTAGACGTGGAAATGTAGTCCCCTGTCAAAGGAATTGCAACGCAACAAATGCCATTCACTGCTGAGACCAACCAGCATCCCTCACTTTCTCCTCCATGGCTCCTCTCTTCCATCATCCATCCATGACAACACAACACAACACAACACAACAATTAACAAACATCCACAACAGTTCGCCAAAGACACCCGTAACGCCCGCTGGAGAGCCTACGCCAAGGGCTGCATCGACATGGCGGAACGTTTCAGCAAGGCCGCCGTGCTGGGTCGCTCGAAGCTGACCGAAATTGCACCCAAGGATGTGAAGCGGTTGGAGATCCTGAAGCCCATCCAAACACCGAGCATGGGAGCTCGCTGGAACGCGGCCGTGTTGAAGGAGAAGCGTTTGGAGGTCGCGACACGACCTGCGCAGAAACGCAGCGCGGAACAGCAGCCCAAGAAGCAGAAGCAACGCAAGAAGGCCAAGAAGCAACGCAAGCAGCAGCCAACGGGCGTCGAGAATCCGGAAGCGTTGGCGGAAGAAGATCAAGTGCAGATGGGCATTGATTGGTCGGATGAAGAGTAGAGACGCAGGCATCGTGGTCGTACCTAACCATAGCAGTAGTTTCATGACACAAGACAACCAGCTACCATGTGGGTGATATAGAAATACGACTGGTCTTGTTCTACAGAGAGCATAAAGAGTCAAGACTATGGCCTCTTCGAGAGAAAGAGAGAGTAGCAAGCCGATCTTCTTTTACAGTCGCATCCTTCGGTTGGCGGGAGCGTCCAATGGGTTGTTGCATGTTGAATTGGAAGGTATGTACTCTAGTGATGATTGATCGTGACACTCTGTTGCCATAAGCAAGCGCTGATGTTGCTGGTATGCTTGTCTTGTTGCCGCAAGCTTCCTGCCATTCGATCGTTACCGTCGTAGATTCATCATGCCCATTCGATCTACACCTTCCCAGCCTGCCGTGCCACTTCGTTGACAGCCGCTGCCGTCGCCTGCTGCAGGTTGGTTTGCATCTGCTGCACCTTTTCCGAGATGGCATTGCCCTTGCTTTCCAGATCCTTGCCCTTCGTCTCCAGCCGCGTTCGTTCGGCCTGGATGAACTCCAATCGCTTCTGCACCGTCTCCTTGGCATCCTCCAACGAATTCTTGAGCAGGACCGGCCCCACCATCTTGTAGACGTTGTCGCCAGCATTGAGATGATTGAGCTCGATCTGGACCATCTCATTTTCCGTCTGCTGTCCAATGACCAGCTGCAGATCCTTCTGGACCTTCTGCATCTGCTGCTCGATTTCGCGGAACTTGGCGACCTCCTTGTCGATTTCTGCTGCCATGGCGCCGCCTGGATTGCTGGCCGGTGTTGCCATCGTGTCTGCGCGTGCTTCTATTTGGAGTTGGTCGCTTGACTGTGCGCGTGTGTGTGTCTGCCGGTGATTTGTATGCTGCTGCAATCACGATGGGCTTCTGCGTCAATAATGCAACTTGATGGACGGGAGCGATCTGGTTAGAGTGCAGCACTCTATTCTATTCTACTCGACCACGATCGACGAATTGATGAATTGAAAGACTCGGTGCTTTTGCCGTTGGCGGATGCTGGAGCAACACGTCGTTCCGTATCGAAGATCGAGTTGAGTTGGTCTCTTGTTGTGGCTGGAGAAAAGGTGACGACAAAGATGCAGCTCCTTCGGTGTACGTCCACTAGTATGCAGTGATTGTAGTCGTATCGGACTGATGGGGTGGTGTGGTTCGACTTCGTGATCAAGAATTGATCGAGAAGTGATGAACGGCGCAAGAAATCAAGAGCGCCATGGTCGTCCTGTTTTGTCGCATTGGTGTATTCGAATCAGTCGACGGTCGCAAGCGCGAAGAAACACGGTGTCTGTTCGTCGCCCGATTGGCCAATTCACGAACAAACACGTTTTGGTTGGCTCTGTGACGATGGTATCCTTTGTGCATTCAACAACACGCACTGCCAACAACCACACCGATGCCTCGTGATGTGTGGTGTTGTGTCGTGTCGAATCCTTTGTTGTTGTTCCCACCACCACCATCATCATCATCATCATGTATTCTTCCTTGCAGGCACTTCATTGAGTAGCCGCGATCAGTCTCGCCATCAATCCGACAACTACATCGAACACCGACAAAGCAACAACGCATACAGTACAATATTATATTTTAATCCATACTATTGTTGGAACAAAGACAGAAGCCAACGGTGGAAAGACCAAGCGAAAAGCAAGCCCAAATTCGCGAAAGAAGCGGAGCATCACACCCAAAACGAAGATGAAGTACACGTTGGCCATCGCGCTCGTTTCCACCATCCTGATGCAGCGACCAGCCATGACGAGTTCCTTCGTGCTCGCGAGCAAGGCCATGGGATCGCGCGCCTTTGCGTCCTTCGCGAGGACTTCCCCCGTTGCCGCCGCAGCATCGGCTTCGGCGTACTCTTCCACGGCAGCAGCAACGCAACTCCTCAAGATTCGTGGTGGAATGTATGATCATAACGCTGCGTCCATCACGACAGCGTCTTCATCAACAGCATCATCGCTGTCGCTGTCCTGGAATCGTCGATTCCAAACTCTGCGATCCGTGGCGACCAAATCCATCGAGCCGGAACCGCAGCAATCTCTCACGGACTTCATGGAGAAGGTGGCGGGCGAATCGCTCGGTATTGCCAATGCTTCGGATCTGCTGGACTTCGGCGGGCTCAAGTACAGGATCAATGTCGGGGCAGTTTCATCTGACGGTGAGAACAATAGCGACGCTGATGGTAGCAACGACGATGGTCAGTATCGCGTCCTCTTCGTGTTGGGCGGCCCTGGCGCCGGCAAGGGAACCCAGAGCGATTTGCTCCTGCAAAATTACCCATGCGTGCATCTGTCTGCCGGAGAGCTGCTGCGCAGCGAAGCCAGCAAGGAGGACTCGCCGCACGCCAAGCTCATATCGGAATGCCTCGTGGGTGGCAAGATCGTGCCGGTCGAGATCTCCCTGGCCTTGCTGCAGAACGCCATGAAGGAGGCCGACGGCAAGTCCCTCATCTTCCTGGTCGACGGCTTTCCGCGCAACTTTGACAACCTGGAGGGATGGACCAAGTGCATGCAATCCGTCTCCAACATCCTCGGCGTCCTCGTCTACCAGTGCCCCCTCGACGTCCTCGAACAACGCATCCTCAGCCGCGCCAAGAAATCCGGACGGTCCGACGACAACCTCGAGAGCTTGCGCAAGCGCTTCGCGACATTCGAAGGCGACACGATGCCCGTCATCGACACCCTGCGCATCATCGAAAAATCTACTGCCTCCCTCAACGTCGTGGACATCGAAGCTGATCAACCCCTGGACGAGGTTTGGGACGACACCCAATCCGCGATGAATGCATTCCTGCAGGATGACATCCTCCACGCCAACGCCAAGCTGTTGCAAGCCGTCGAAACCAACGACGAAACCCAGTACCAACGTCTGTGCGCCGGTGAATTCTTCACTGAGAAAGACGTCTTCCAAAAGCAGGAGCAACCAGGCAATGCCACCAACATTCGCAACGCCCAGATCGAATTCATCATGGGCACCAAGGCCACGGTCAGCTACGATCGTGATGATCTAGATGTTCGGGAAACGCGAATCTGGTCGCATCGTGGCAATCAGGGATGGTGCAACATTCATTTCGTCCGCACACCGTTGCGTGGCGCCGATCATGAAGCCGCATGCTGAAGTACTGCACGAGTAGGATCCAATTTAGTTCAGTTCGTGAACATCTTGTGCGTCTTTATCTCTAGCTGATGTTCGTGGCTGCAATACAGGGATTTCAGTGGAGCGCTGTTGCCATCATACTCGTATGCAGACGTGGAGCGCCGATTAACTTGTTGCTTTCCAACACAAGATGAGACTATTCAACACTCCACTCGTACGATTACATTCTATCCCGATTTGTTCAGGTGTCGACAGACCTTGCTTATTTATTATTGTAGTCTGTAGCTTAGCAAGAATGTGCTGGACAACGCCTTCGTGCAATTACACTCTCAACCGACGACGCTTGATTGGGGCGTACCAGGTCTTGTCCCCTTCCCCCAAGAATCGTCGACGGCTTTGAGATCGCTTTTGCCATGATGCGTACGGGCGATTCGCAGTCGCAACGGAAGTCGCCTTGCAGGGCGTGCTGTAGATGAACGGTTCCGCCTGCATCATTGTTGATGCTGTTGCCGTTGGCTGCGGTTGCTCAGCCAAGAATGGATGAGCCTGCGCTTCCTTCGGCGACATGCGATCCTCAGGAGTGCGCTGCAACAATCGCTGGATGAACGACTGCGCGTTTGTTTCGCAACAAGCAGGCAACGTCAAATCGTGATGATTGCGGATCTTTGCAAAGATCTCATGACGATTGTTGCTCTGCAATGCAGCAGCACCATCGCATTCAAATGGACTTTCCGTCAAGATCAATTCGTGGGCCAAAATCCCAAAGGCCCACCAATCGACGTATCGGGTGTTGTACTGCGGCGCATCCTGGAGCAGCTCTGGTGGCACATACAATGGAGTTCCGCACAAGGTTGTGCGTGTTGCTGTGTTGCGCCAGCGCACGGCGGAACCAAAGTCGCACAGCTGCAGGGTGTCTTTGGAAGTCATCAGGATGTTCTCCTGCTTGATATCACGATGCGAAATTTGCATCTCATCCAAGTAGCTCAACGCCGATGCGACTTGTCGCAAGTAGGATCGTGCGCGGCCAAGTTCCAACACACCTCTCTCATGCTGATGAATGTAAGTGTGCAAGTTGCCGAAACGTGCGTAATCCAGAACCAGGCGAACATTCTCACGGCAATGAAAGTACCCGAAGAAGCGGACGATGTTGTTGTGTCTGAGTCTGTGGTCATGACGTTGTGTTACAATGTATTGCAGCACGGATGTGGGCGAGAGCAAGCGATAGTGTGAGTACGAGTATGAATGTGACTGCAAATGTGAGGAAACGCGTTTCTTCCATGCGCGAGCATGGTTCAGGAACAGCCATGACTGTCCGCCCCAGCCAATCCGTCAACGCAAGGCGGTTCGAAATGGAGACCGGCACAATGTTTCAAACTCTGCGCATGACGAGCACCATCAAAACGTACCGACTGTGAATCTCGATCTCCCGACTCAATAATTGGAATCCGCGGCGTCCACGGTATTCATCCCGCAGGATGCGGTCCTTAGCAATTTGTTTGATGGCAAGCCGTCCTCGTCCCCTTTTGTAGCTTGCTTTTACGATAACCCCGTAATTCCCCTGTCCCAAATGACGCAGAACTTGAAAGTCGTCATCGTGCCATCGCGTTTCCCCTGTGGCGGTCCCCGCTGGTGCTGTTGTCCCGATGCGTTCGCGACATTGCACGACCTTGCGTGCCCCATGACTTTTTCGGTCCACCGCTGAGCTGATGGGAAAGTTGGACCATGTGTCCTCATATATATCGATGCTGTTGCTGCTGTCGCTGCTGTAGTTGCTGACTCGTCGAGTGAGAGCACCTTGTGTGTGGTTGAAGGCATTATCGTTGATACCTTCGACCGCAAGGTCGGGTACGGAAACAAGGCTTGGCAAAGATGTTGACGACGATGCGGACGCTGATGCTTGCTGTTGTGCCATCATGCTCTCCCCCGTGGCTTCACAATGTTGTGATAGGTGATCGGAGACACAGAGGAGGGTTGATGGGTGTTGGGCCTGCATGGTTGTTCCTTGTGTGTGAGACTCTGTTGCATGTCAACAGTAGTGTGTATTGGAATGTGATATGATGTGACGTGATGTGGTGTATTGGTTGCTTGTCGTGATATGGTTTGTTCCCCCTTTGTGAGAAAGCCAAGTGTATCTGTTTGGCATCTGTATGATCACTCACAAGTTCGACTTGGTGCCCCGAGGATGAGCCCCGATGTCGTCGATGTGAGCGATTGAGGGAGGCATGAAGTTGTTCTTCCGACAGAATCGAGGCAGACGGGAAGCTGGTGGAGCCGAGGCCAGGAGGCCGATTGTGCCTGTCTGCTCGTCCGCGTACCCTCCTCTCTTTGTTGATGGCGATAGCGATGATGATGGCAATTCTCGGTTTTCGGTTGAATCATGGGTCAATCGCCGACGCGAGAATCGGTTGTTGAGACGGATGGTGATGCCAGCGGTGATGGTGATGGCGATGGCGATGGGTGTGCGCTTTTGTTGTTCCTCTTGTTGTCGTCTCTTGCCAACGATCAACCAGGATCAAAGAAAATGTGAGTGGGATGCAAACGGCACACAAAACGGTTTCGTCGCTTTACCGACAAAGCACATTGTGCACTTAACGCATTCATGGTTTGAGACGTTATAACCGTTTATCATCCGTTTGAAACGCAATCACCGCAAACGCTTCGGAGGAACCACCGCAACAGACAAACAACAAAACCGAAAAGCCAACGAACAGACATCGTTGTGTCGTCAAAAGCAACAACGACGCATGCGCCACCAGGCGCACCAACAAACGAATGCCAACCGCCGATGAAGACCCACCAACTGTGTCACCAAACGTATGGTAACAAAGGAACGATGGTAACAGCCACAGTCGCAATCGCCAACGTCGGTTTCATCCGGTCGACGGTCGTTTGGCGCATCAGCGAGCGTTGCATCATTTGAAGATGGGGTCATCTGGTGCAATGCCTATGAATGGTGCAGAGTAACAATTGTCCTCCCTTAATCAATCAATTACCCGCCCGTCTCCATGTTTCGCATGTCGGCCGTTGAATGCTGCATTTCGCACCAGTCTGAAACATTGTCAGGACATCACTCTCATTCGTTGGTTGAGCATGAGAATTATTCTCGCTACTTCTGTTCTTGCTTCGAATAGGGTTAGGACGCACTCGAGAGAGTGCTCGTGTGTGATCCATGGATCGAGTGAGACGATGGCATTGAGGTGGGAGGAGAGGAGCGATGCCGTGGTTCGATACTCTTGTGTTGCTAGTTCCTGTTGAATCAAGGATGCAAATTATCCGAAGGCAACTGTTGCCTCTGTGCTTCATCCTCATCAATGTCATCGTCATCATCATCGTCATCATCATCACCGTGATACTTGTAGAACTGATCCAACCCAAATACGTTGTCCGTGCTGCCGAGGAACAAGGGCACACGATGATGGATCTCAGTGGGCATTACATCCATGATACGTCCCGAACCTGTGGATGCCGCTCCTCCGGCTTGTTCAACGATGAATGCCATCGGAGCGCACTCGTACAGGAGCCGGAGCTTGCCGGTTGGATTTGATAGCGTAGCGGGGTAGGCGTAGATTCCTCCGTTGATCAGCACGTTGTGGACGTCCGCCACCAAGGCACCGACGTACCGCGCTTGCGGTTTCAGGTGGGATGCTGACTTGTGCTCCTTGACCGAGTTGAGGTAGGCCTGGACGGGTTTGTCGAACTCTCGGTAGTTTGCCTCGTTGACGCTGTAGATGGCTCCGGATGAGGGAATGCGCATGTCTCTTAGCGTGTGAAGGAACTTGCCCTGATCGGGATCCAGCGTGAACCCATCTACGCCTGAGCCCAAGGACAAGACCAGCACCGTGGTGGCAGAAAATAAACAATAGCCAGCAGCCACGAGGCGGCTGCCGTCCTGCAGGAAGGTGGATTCGTCAATCTCGCCGGGTGGCTTCTTGTAAATTCCAAAGATGCAACCTACGGGTAGCGAAGCGTCGATGTTCTTGGATCCGTCAATGGGATCAAACGCAGCGATGTAGTCTCCCACTGCGAATGCCGTATCTCCCTGTGTTCAATGAGTTGCGATGAAGGTGGACAAAAGCAAAGCGATTTCCATAGAGCAGAGTGGAGTGGAGCCAAGCACAATGTGTTGCATATGTGGTAAGCGTCTGCGTACGTATTGCAAAGTAGGGTGGCAAGAATGAATCATCACAGTAGTTTCGTTGCTCACGCCGATGGCACGGCAGGTCCCATGTCACCTGCCATCAGCCTCAAACAGCCAACGCTCACAACACAGCAATCTACACTGTTCCATGCAGTACGACTCAGCGCACCACTGACCATGATCGTCGAACAACACCGGCACGTATCCTCCTCTTCCGACGCCACCGCATGGATGGACTTGCTGCTGCCGCAAAAGGCCCGCAGCATGATGGTGTTGCACAGCACATCGAGCTGCTGCTGCACTTCGCCCTGAACGTTGTCCTCCAGCGGCTGACCCGTCGTCTTGTCGACTGCCACACCGTACAGATCATCTGTCTGCGCGCGCTGAACGATGCGGCTGATTTGCTTGCAGGCATCGGCCACGGCCTGCAGGACGGGCTCCAGTTCTCGCAGTTCGGCGCGTTTCCAGCACTCGATCTCGAGGTACCGCACGAAGGCCTTGAGCTTCTTCTTCTTCGTGGCGTTGGGGAGCTTGACGGTGCCGGAGGACGAGGGGAAGGTGGAGGAGCGCAGCTGCGTTGTTGTTAGGGCGTTGCGCGACAATGGCGCCAAATCCCGGCGAAAATTGGCGGATTGTGCCGAACCGACCTCCGCTCTCGTTGGCGCCCAAGCGGATGCTGGTGGATGGTGATGCAGGAAGGCCTCCGAGTGGATGGCGCCAAAGGCGAGGCTTGCCAAACCAAGGGTCGTGCAACGGAGGATCATGATGGGTGGGTAGCCTGCTTTGCGTTGCGTCGCTATTGTGCTGCTTTGTGCTTTGTTTCTGTTTGTGATGGCCAAGAAGAAGAGAGGGTGGGTGGAGGAATGCGAATGGCCATCATCGACGTTTGCGTTTTCGGTTGCAGTGTCTCTCTCCGCAGATGGTTGGTTGGAGAAAGGAACGCGCCCAAAGAACAGAAGAACAGATGTTCTGCTTCGCCTCAACACGCATGACTGGGTGACACGACAGACGGCGAACATTTTGCCACCCACAACAAGTGGAATCGTCAGGCGCCAGGTGATACGAAGGAGTACGGAATGATGGAGTACAGTATACTTGAGGAGTGAACAGAGAGGCCATCATGCCCCCGTCAATACCATGCACAGAAGAGCTCTGGCTCGCATGATCATGGGTATACACTGGGATGGCAACACCGAATAATCCAAGGAGGCGCCTGTGTTTGAGTATCGAGGAATGGGGTTAAGTTGAGTAGGACACTACCATTCGTTGGCTATGCGGAGTCACATAGCGCTGCAATTAGCTGGAGCCGTTCAGCTCTACTTTTGCGGATTCTGCCACATCATCTCCTCACTGCCCCGTGGCGGTGTTGTAAACAGCATTGCCAGTCGAGATGAACATGAGCGGGGTGAAGACGACGATGATGACCCAGGCCAGGATTCTGGAGTTGGCATGATCCCCGCCCTCCTGATCCTTGGTGAGCTGGAGGTAGATTCCGCATGGAAGGAGGTACGACAGCAGGATGGAAAGGCTGCTCCCAAGGAGATCCCACACCGTGTCGATGCTCTGCACGCTGCTGGCGAACGCGGCGGCGGTCCAGAATATCGCAACTGCGACGGCGAGGCGCGTTGTGATGGGAGCGGATGCTGCCACTGGAGCATCATCGTCCGTTGAAATTGCGACATCATTTGAAGAATCGGCAGGGGAATGAGATGGTGGATCCAATGCCTGCAGCAGCGGCTCCTCCAACGCCTCTTGGCCTTCCAACAATGAAGGTGATGCGGACGTGGCTGGTCCACTGGTGACATTCGGTGTGCGATCGTTGCCATCGGCGTCAGCATCGTCGCTGCTGTCCATCATGAATCGTATGACGATATCTCTCGCAGGAATGATGAGCATGGGGAATGCCAGCGTGATTGTCAACGCCAGGCACATGCGCCCGACCAGCAGAAGCGGGTCGTCTTCGTCAAAGTCCAACAGCACGTTGCCTTGCACTTTGCCCGTCTCCGTGCAATTGCCGTACATGGATCCTGCAACTCCCAAGACCATGTAGAGTGCAAAGGCTGTCCATGCCGTGCTTCTCAGCCACCAGGAAACTCGGATCGGTGAGGGTTCGCGCAATTCGTTGTGCACCGAGGGGATGTTGTAATGGCAGACGTAGCAGGAGATGAAGAGCGGCAGCGCATCCAGAACCTCCTTCGCCGAATCTGGGAACGGCCGCAAATGCGAGTACCAGGGGCCGGAATTGGCAGTGGCGGTGGCGAACTGTTCGAACAGATCGGAATCCGAGGAACCCGTGGCGGAGGCGATGTTGCACTGGATGGACCGAAAGACGATGGAAGATCCCAGGATCAGGATGGAGAGCATGCTGGTGGCGTTGCAACTCTGCAATGCAGTGAATGTCTTGAGAGTGCAGAGCGGCGTGACGCCGAGGACGACCACGAACATGCAGAGGTTCTTGTGCAGCCAATCCCAGCCTTCGAAGACATGCACGGAATCCGTGATGGGCTTGAGCATGTCGCGCAGCAAGACGCAGTATCCGACGGTACCAAAGAAGCACATGGACGTGACGAGCGCCATCGAGAAAAGGAAGGCAGATGGTCCGAAGGCCGCGCTGGTGAGTGACTCGAAGGAATCCGTTCCGCGACGATTGTGATCGACGCCGCTGTGAGCCTTCGAACTCTCGACGAGCAGGCGGAAGCAGAAATCGGTGATGAGCGTGATGACGATGAGAAGGATGGGTCCCAACAACGCATTTCCCGATTGCTGGAAGGCGAGAGGGAGGGAGAGGCAACCTCCCCCCACCATGGTGGAAAGGATGTTGAACCGTGCCGACCAGATGGTTCCCTTGCGCGCCTCATCATCATCACTCACGGCGTCATCGGGAGATGTTCCTGCTCCTGTCACCGTTGTTGTTGTTGCTGCTGGCTCAGCTTCTCCGTTGGAGGTGTTTGGCTGCTCCACGTCTGCCGATGGAGCAAGCGTTGAATCTGCATCTGCATTGGCGCTCATCCCGTCGAGTGATGCTGAGTGATGTCGACTCTGTATGGTACGACTACAAGTATGGCGAACTCTCTCAAGTGTTGTTGATGGAACGCTCTGTTTCTCTACGATTGAATTTGGGCAACACGAAGAGGGTCGTTGACATCGAATTTGTGTTTGATGTCTTTGCCCAAGATACCTCTGTTTGGATCGTGTGCGCCCTCCTCCCGCTTCTTTGTCGCTGATTTGTTCTTGGCACACAAGATCGGAAAGTTGTCGTGTTCTTTTTGGTTTCTGTCGCGTGCCATCATGGCGATCTCGCTTTTGGATGCGAAGGAAGACAGAAGAAGGTGGAAGAACTCATGTTCGCCACGTCACGGTCGTTATTCTTGTTCGTGATCGAAGTGGTCGGAAACTGCTTTTTGGTCTGATTTCGGCATGACGGTCAGACTTCTATCCTGCCATTCATTCTGGCTCGTGACTGTCGACAACTTCCTCCCCAGCTCTACTCTCGTGGTCAACAGCATTGGCACACGTAGCTCGCAGCAAGTGGAGCTGCTCTCTGGACGCCAACTCGATACAGAGCATCATTCGACGGATATTGCCTCACTCTATGACACTTCACTGATTCACTCCACCACGATAGTATTGGGTTCAGATTTTCTATCATGCAGGTCCACACAACACAGCGCAGTCCAAGTCAATACGATTCACTTGGCTTTCGAGTACTTGGCTTGATACGAGTTGATTAGCAGTGTGCCTGTGCCACCTCACGCTCTGCTGAAGACGTAGAAGTTGTCGTCGATATCCCTCGTGATACGCAGACTGTCGTCAACATAGAATGTCTTCATCGGAATCACCGGCGACGAGCCGATCTGATCGTAAAAGTCACCGACAGGCAGATCCACCTTGAGATCGTCCATCAGCTGGTTGAGGATGGGAATGTTGGAACCTTTGACCTGCGTGTTGCGCACCTTGAGCTCCCACAAATCGGCCGACCGGATGGACAGCTCCGCATCCGTCACGACCGTGCCGTCGAAGCGGATCGGCAATCCCGGCAGCACGCCGACCTCGAGATCCACCTCGCTGATCATGGTGTCCTGCGTGATGATCTGACGCACGCGCCCCACGCGTCCCGCTGCCGTGGCGCGGTCGTGCAGATCGAAGAAGTTCTCGGCGTAGGCCTTGTTGTTGTCGCCGGCCGCCACGCGGATGGCCTGGAAGAAGGGACTGCTGCGGAAGAATTGCGTCGAGCTGATGCACAGATCCCATTCGCCGTTGGCGTTCGAGGCTGGTTCGGCGGTTGGATTGAGGGCCTCGAGCTGCGTGACCAGATCCACGACGATGTCGCGTTCCTCGCGCGACGCGTACTCGCCGCGGTTCGTGATGCTCGCGAGCAGCAGCAGTTCGCGTTTGAGATCCTCGCGGATGATGACGTCGTTCTCGTCGTCGTCGACGACCAGATCCTGCGTTGAGGAGACCAGATCAGATTGATCGTAATCGGAGGGTGCATCATCCTGGTACGAGTGCAGCTGGGTTCTGGCGTTAGAAAATGCCACGGATGTTGGACGCGACGATGCGAATGCCGATGATTTGCCGATGCTGTTGCTTGCGAACAGCAGTGCCAAGGAAAGGGTTGCGATCTTCATTGTGGTGATTGTTGGATGCACTGGAAGTGCGTTTGTTCTTGCGCTTGATGGGACTTTGCTGTGCTTGGGGAATAGAGGAACTATGGGATCAACCGAAGTGAAGTGAATTGAATTGACTTGAATTGACTTGAATTGGGTTGGATTGGAACAAAGGCAATCCGCAAGGACTCTTCCTTTCTCTTTCTTTCTTCTCTGGATCTCTCCTGGATGTTCGGGTTGTGCAGTTGCGAATCCCGATCGATGTTGATGTTGACGTTGATGTTGGTGTTCGTTGTTTGGTGTTGACGACAACCTCGTTTGTTGGTTCGGCAATTTGGTTCAGTTGCAGTTCTGGATTCGTTTCTTGTACGACTATGAAGTCGATTGAGTCACACACGATTGGTCGTTTCAGAAATGTCTCATGTTCTGACGCATCGAGATCAACCACCACACAACAGAACAACAACGCAACACCAACCACGCAATGGTCACAACCGTTCTTTCCTTCGATGATGTGGACAGTTCCAGACAAGTGTTGTCGGTGAAAGCGTCATCATCGTCGTCGTCGTCATCGTTCACCGAGATCGCGATGAAGAGTAATGCTTCTCAAGGAGCCGAAACGGACACCGACGCTGTGCAAGAGGCCAGCTCACATTATTTGAGAAGAAACTGAAATTGACCAGTGCGCTATTTCGAGTTGCCAGATTGTGTCACCGCCTCCACACCTCAGCATCACCATGAAGGTCCGATCAGCTGCCGTCGGGGCGATGGTCGCCATCGTGTGTGCATCTCAACAAGCAGGTGCATTCACACCGATGGTACCACAACGGATGGTATCGACGGGTTCTTCCCAGGCTTCATCGATATTGACGTCGACATCGGCGTCGTTCCGCCTCGGATCCACTCCAACAGCTGATGAAGAGACACAAACGGCGTCAACGCCGACGTCAACGCCATTACTGACGAAAGCTGTATCGTCTGGGTCAGAACAACCAAAGGAGCCATTCAAGAATACTGGACTCATGTCTTGGTTGCTTCCGTACTTGGATATGATGGGTCTCCAAGAAGGCAAGACCGTCAAATACGGCTTCCTCATGGAGGACGGCGATCCATCCAAGGCAGTATCGCCCGAAGAAACTGCCCGCCTGCGTCAAGAAGCCGCACGGAACTTGCAGAATATCGGCCCGGAAGAACGCCAGCGACGCTCCGAGGCCGGCACAAAAGCGACCTACGTCGCAGCTGCCTACGCCTTCGTAACGGCCATCACAGATACGGACTTCGCCACGCGATTCCTCGTCGTGCTGCCGCTCTTCTTTGCGGCCGGATACAGGGATTCGTCGCGCACGGGTCTGTGAAATATCGCGCAGGCTGGCGTTTGGGACGTCGATGGTACGGGTATGACCCGCATCGAGGATCCAGATGTCGCCCGCGCGATTTTGGACAGGGTCAACGTCATGAATGCTGGTTCTGCGTTGCGCAGCGGCGTGGCGTCGGCCGCGTTTGCAGCGTTGCCGCATGCGACGGCGTCGTCGATGGCATACGTTGGGGCGGTGCTGTATGGTGAGTGTTGGTATTGAGCAAACAAATGAATGTGGCGGCGCGATTGTACCACAGTTGTACGATGATCGGTTCGTTCATTCCATTCATTCAGATTCCATTCATTCGGCTACCTAACATGATGTCTGTCTGCCCCGTTTCTTCCACCGCTCAACCCATACTTCGCACGCCGATATCTCTCGGTCGCTGTTTCCGTCCCCCTTCATCACTCCAGCTCTGTACGCATACGATCAACGATCGAAGTAGAATAGAGCGGTGAAGCGCTGTTCCTTCGACACAACACCGCACCATGTATGCACGCATGTGCGCATGGAGCACAAATCTGAAGGTCACCAAAGGAAAGCAACGTGAGATTCGAGAATCAGATCCACGTTTCATTTTGCTCGATTGTCGAATGACGATAGACATTCTTGGCCTACTGTCAAGGTCCATCCGACAAGCACAATGTGCAAATACCTTTGTGGATCATTCAACCAATACTACCTACTCTGCTCTCTGGGATAGGTACTTGTAGAATAGAGAGCAATTTACTGTAGGAGAACAGTGTATCGGTAGTCTTGGTAAACATTGAAAGCTTACGATACTCAAGCGACTGCGCCTCTCTACGTACGTAGTGGTGAATTGAAGCGTATTTTTGACTAAGTATGTCCAACTCAACTTCAGAGCAAATGCATGCGCCACGTTGCAGCTTATTTCTTTCCCCAGTTCCGCTGCAGATCTTCCTTGCGAGGAAGAAACTGCGTGAATTTTAACTTGCGCGTCCACGAGGATGGCAAGGGCCACTCGGAAAAGAAGCGCTTGACCACCTGGTCACGTTCGGCGCGTGTCCAGGCACCGTCCTTGCTCCAGTGCACATTGGCGAACGTTCGCACCGCGGCAGCACACATCAACCCTTCGTTGCAGCAATCGTGCAACAGATCCATCAGCGACGCCAACCACACATCCTTCTGACCGCGAGGGGCCCTGCCCAAGGCCTGCATCGTCACCTTCAGCGCCAGTACGTAGGCCTGGGGGTCCAAGTCGAACCGGGTGCGTTTGAAGTCCTGCAACGTCTCCAGCGCGATGACGTTGGCCCGCAGATCATTCTCACTGCGCGTCGTTGCTCGGCTCGCGGCTTGCAGGATGCTGAGGTACGATCTGGATGTCGTCGAGACATTGCGTTCTCCTTCGATCTGTTGCACCGACTTGAGCCATTCTGACGCCCGTTCGAGGGCTGCGAGACGGACCTCCAGGTCGCTGTGGCGTTCGGCACGATCGACCCAAGCCTGGATGACGAGGGAGAAGGATTCGGAGTTGGGGCAGAGGGATGGGTCCTTCTCGTGGTAGAAGCGTTCGTATATGAGGAACAGGAGATCTTCCGCGGCTTCCGGACCATCCAGCAGCAGGAGTGTTTTGAGTATCGTGTTGTACGTGCGATTGGATGGCAGGTAGGTGCGATCTGATTCCAGTTCGGATAATTCCCATAGCTCCTTGAGCCAATATGTGGCGCGTTCGCCGGAGTCTTCGGACGCGGCATTGATCCAGGCTGAAATGACCTTCTCGTAGGATATCCGGTTCGGTGCGATATTGCATGTGTCAACCGCTCTCTTCATGTCAACCATGGTTTGCAAGAGCTTCTCTGCTTCCAGGGGTGCATCTTTGTGCTGCGAAAATGACAGGGCCGACCAACCGGTCAGCAGGATGTTGTAGGTGACAGTATTGGGCGCCGCCTCCGTGTTGCCATCCTGTTGCGATTCGTGCAATCGGTCGAGAATGGCACGCGCCTGGCGCATCTCATCGATCCCGTTGATGGAAGAATCGTTGATGAAGCCACTGTTGGCTTCGTGCGACTGCTGGGCCTTCTGCTTGGCAACGTTGACGAGGGCATCCATTGCCATGGCGTACGTCTTGGTGTTGGGACCAGCAGGCGAATTGGCCCGATCTTGATTGTGCAACGCCTCCATGAGGGCAACGAGCTTCTGTACGCGTTCCGCACTGCTACGGTCACGCTTGCAACGCGCCCAGCCTCGAATAACGAAATTGAAGGTCTGGGTCGTTGGGACGGCCGCGTTGACATCGTTGCCTTCGCGATGCGCTGTGATGAGCTGCATCAGCACGGCATCTGCCTTTTGTGCGTACTGTAGCATACGTTTCTGACGGTCCTGACCACCTCCGGCGTTCCGTCTTCTCGTGCAGGCATCCAGATACGCATTGTACAAAGCGATGGTGGGGTTGATTGTGGAGTCGAAACTGTTGTTGCTGCTGTCGCTGCTGCCGTTGATATTGTTGCAGTCGCCATTGATGTTGTTGCTATTGCTGTTGCGTTCTGTAATACAGCTAGCATCATTGACATCATGACGACGCTCCGATGCTGCAACTGCATTGCGTGTGCACTCTGTCAACCAATGCTCCGCCCGATCGATGACTGTCGCTGCAGATGCGTTACTGCAGCAGCACCATGCTTCGATGACAAGTTGGTAGCAGTGTGATGTGGGCAGCATCCCCACCGCTATTGATCTGGACAACCATGTTTCTGCTCGATATGGCACAGCTGTGTCTGGGGTCGTATTCGCTGCGTCTCTCAATGCTTCTAGAACATGATGCAACGCAGAGACCGTCACAATCTCTGGATTGCTGTCCAAGGCATCTTTCAACCAAAGTTCTTTGTGGTGCAGCGTGCTCTGCAACAGGTGTTGCGGAACAGCGTGGCTGTGGGTTTGCTGGTCGTCACCAACGCCGCTTTTGTTGCCATTGCCAATTCTGTTGCGGCTATCCAACAGATGCGGTAACGCAGCTTCTGAGGTATCGCCGTCGGCAGGCGAAGCTGCAAGAGATGAGGCGCGTCGCTTCGGCTCAACCAACGACCTCGCATGTGGTTGGAAGGCGTGATGCAAACTCCTCGACGACGATCGCACGCATGTCCGAGGTCGGGAGCATGTCCGCGAATGGTTTGGATGGGCGGTTGCGTCAGCACCATCGTGGTGCATGTATGCAGGCCATGAGGATGGCCAAAGCGAACACACCTGACCACCAGATGGCGCATTTGTTTGAAGCGCGCGTTGGCCCAGGATCCTTCTCCAAATCAGAGCCGTGGTGGATGCTGATGGTCTCTTCATCTGTCTTCCTCTTCCTGTCTTCGTCTCTTGTTCTGCGATCCGCTTCAATGGGCGCTTGACTTCATGCACATGCAATGGACGCTTTCTTACTTGTTTCCATGCTCCCTCCAGCTGATTGGCGCCGTTCTCTTGGGTATTGCAACTCTGTGGCGGAATGAGCTCCGTTGTTGTTGCATTTGTCGGAGCCCTGTTTTGTGTGCAGTCCACGTAACTTTCCGCGCACTTTTTGTGACAAGCAAGCAACCGAACCAAAACAAGAAGAAGCAAGAAAGAAGAGGGCAAAAAACGAGTTTTCGCGATGACACGAACTTTGCGTGGCGTTGTGGTCAAGTGAGTCGATCCGCTTCATTCAATCACGTGGAAACAAGATTGCTCCATGTCGACTTCTTGTGCCAGTCCCGTTTTCGTTCCAAGTGACATGTGGTCGAGAGAGTCAATCGTGCTCATTTTTTGCGCCGCCACGAATTCCACAACAACATGCAACAAGCGCCACAACGTGCAAGAGCAAGAGGAGGGTTCAACTCCAGTCGATGTCCCCACGAGTCGTCGCACTTTGGGGCGGATACCTGCGAGGAGGACCCGTTGAGCATGGTTCGAGCAATCGCATGCAGCTGAACTCTGCGATGGACCGAGGGAACGAGTTGCGTGCGGATACCATGGAGACCACCACAATAAACACAACGGCGACGACGACGGCGACGACGGCGACACCTCAAGACGGTCACGTGGACATCCTGACATTGGGAGATGGCGATTTCTCATTCTCGGCGGATCTGGCAAGGCATCTTGCCGATGCTACCAGCTTGGGATTGGCTGACGCTGCAAGCATTTGCCTGACAGCGACAGGCATTGATTCGAAGGAGGAGGTCCTGGCCAAGTACAAAGATTCGCTGCATCTCCTTGGCCTCCTGCGATCCGCGGCAACAACGGGCAGCGACATCACTTCCCCGAACAGTGCCGATGGTGAAGGGATTGGCGCTACCACGCAGAGACGATTGCAAATCAACGTCGTGCACAACATCAATGCGGCGTACTCTCAAGCTGGAGCTGATGCGCAGGCACAGGCACAGTCAGCTGGACCATCACATGAAGATCCTGCACATGATAGGCAAGCGATGGATCCCACACCCAACCTCCCACCAGCCGATCATGTCATCTTCAACCATCCGCATTTGGGCACGGAAGATGCTGCACTGCATATGTCCTTCCTGTCTCATTTATTCTACGCCGCCGACAAGCACTTCATGAAGAAGTCCACGCCTTCCTTTTATCATCTAACCCTCGTCGATGGCCAGTTCGATCGATGGAAGTGCTTGGATGCAGCGCACAAGCAGGGCCTGCAACTGGTGCACAGGTGCGTCTTCCGGCCGCCCCACATTCGTGCTGGCGGTACCGATGCCAAAGCAAAGAATGGCGGCAGCGCCATCAATTACTACCAGCACCGTCGACATCAGACCGGCAAGAGCTTTGAGTCGAGGAGCACGGGCAGCGAAACCTTCACATTCTGTCGCAAATCCCAGGCAATCAAATTGCAGCAACATCGACAGCATCAAGTAGCAACAGCGGCAGCAGCCGGTGATGATCGTGGCGTCAATCAACAAGCACCATTCCTGCCATGGTCGTCCAAAACTGAGACATACCCAAGTGCGAATACAAATTCCAAGCAATCCAACACAACGAAAACTTCCAAAAGCAACGACGCTGCCGCCCACGTCCTTCAATGCCCCCATTGTGACAAGCAATTCAAAGAAAAACGCAGTCTCAAGTGCCATGTGCGGGATCGTCACAGTCGCAAACGCGATCGTCCTGACGATCCCAAGATTCTGTGCCCCCACTGTCCAGAACGTGAATTTCAATCGCAGCAAGCATTGGAAGATCATTGCAAGGCAAAGCATTGGGGCAATCATTCCAACATCAAACCGGACTGGTTTGTGGGTAGCTCGGCTGCGATTCCCACCAAGACAGCATGTCCCATCTGTCACGTCGCATGCGAAGATGTGCAGCGGCATTTGCGATGTTTTATTCCCAGCACGGTTGGTACGGTGTATTCGTGCACCTTTTGCCACAAGAGCTTTCGGGAACGGCGCGGGCAGTTGCAGCATGAGAACTTTTGTGACAAGAGGCAGAAGTGATGCGACCGAGATGGCAACATGAGCGTTCAGCTCATTGAGTGGTCGGCCCAACAACCAAGGCCGTCTCAGCGCATCGCCAAAGTTAGCTCGGTCGCTTTCATATCACTTGCGTAGAAATGTAGCGCAAACGCCATGGAAGAAAGAAACCCAGTCACCAAAACATTGTATACTCGTAGATTGCGTCATGGACCGGAAGTTGGCTCTGACAGGTAAATGGAATGCTATGTTGATGCACATTTATGATCTTAGATGTGGAAGGAACAGGCTCATGCATTTGGATAAGAGAGTGGTCACATTGGATGCTTACAACACTGACTGCATCACTTGTACATTTGGAGACATAGAGGAGCGACAGTTGACGCACTGCGCTGGCTGTTGTCAGTCGCTTTCGTTGGTCGAAGCACGGCATCGTTGGCAGCTGCTGGATATGTGCGAGTACTCCAAGTTCATGGCGCACAGCGCACAAAATGGAATGCCTTTGCGCTGATGCGGCAACCCCGGATGGCGCCTTGACGAGACGCCTCGGTGGAGACGACGACGATGATGCCCTTGATGGATGATCTCAATCAGGCCCCCGATGGCTTGTGATCGAAGATCAGAGTTAGTGGAATACTGGTGGCAGGGAAGATAGATTGGTATGTGATGACTGGGTGTACAAATGGGGTGGGACGTTGGATGGAGCATTGAACAAAAATGGTGCTGCCATGGCCACAACAGACGACTTGCTGCGCATGTCGGTGATTGGCGACGTCGACAGTTTTGCGCTTGTTGAGCGATACGATCATTCGATTGGTCAGTCGACGTAGTCGGTGTAATGTATCTGCGGGATGTCGTTGGGGTTTGGCGAGTCCTGCTGCAGCGGTATCGGCATCTCATTCGAATCATCGAACGTGTTCTGTTCTTGCTGCGTTGGATAGTTCGAATACGTCGATGGAGGAGGTGGCATCTGGTGTGTGTAATGCGGCAGGCCACTGGGCCCCAGGATCACCGGACGGTTACTTTTCGTCGGATCCGGGTATGGATACGAGTATGGAGCCTGCGGATATGGGGTGTAATATGGCTGCGCTGATTGCTGCTGGGGCGGGTACGATGCATAGCCTTGTTGTTGGTGCTGCTGCTGTTGGTGCGGCTGCGTGATTGGTCCCGTGCCTGGGCTTGTCGCTGGAGGAGGGTAGGCCATGTTGGGATCATAGTGAGGACTGTGGATGTCTGCGTCCGGATCGTGTGCCGTCGCATGCATGCTGTGAGGATTGCCCTCTGGCACATACTGCTGATGCTGGTGCTGATTTTGATATTGGTGCTGATGCTGGTGTGGTGACGGAGGGTGGAATTGGGGTGAGTGGGGCGCTTGAGGCGGTGAGTATGGCTGCTGTGTGTACTGGTGAGGCCCTTGTTGTTGTTGTTGTTGCTGCTGCTGTTGGTGGTGGTGGTGAGGGTGGGGGCGTTGCTGTTGATGAGGCGCGTAGTACTGATGCTGATGTCTCCACATGGCTGCCTGTTCGGCCTGCAGTGCTTTCTCCGCCTTCGCCTTTGCCTTGAAGTCTTCCTTCCACTTCGCCGTGGCGACCTTGTACTTCGCACGCTCGGCCTTCTCCATCTCGACGTGTGGCTTTCGTTCCTCCTCCGGTGCGTTCCGCCACATCTCGCCCAAGATGCGAGAGATCTCCGTGTTCTTCATGCCGGGATTTTTATCCTTGATGGCCTGTCTCTTCCCTTGGCTGAAGTAAAGGAAGGCGGACATTGGTCGCTTGGGCGCCGACGGGTCCTTCTTCGCGCGCTTCCACGGCACCTGCCACGGGCCGGTGTATGCTGCTTTCTCGTCCATGTACCGCTGCTTGTCCTTCGCTGCGATCTGGTCCCAGTGCGCGCGGTCTTCTTTGGAAAGAGATTTCCAGAGTTCTGCGGACTTCTTGGATACTTCCGTCACGCTGGCTTTTTCACCCAGCGTCTTCTTGATTTCAGGTTGCTTGGCGATGAAGAAACAGATGTAGCTGCTCTTGAAGCGCTTCGGGGCCTGCGGTGCTTTCCGTAGAGACGTCCTGTCACGTTTCTTGCCGCCTTTCTGTTTGGGAGGGCTGTTCGAAGTTGGTGACGCGTTGTCCGTGGGGTCCGTGACGGCTGGCCCAACTGCGTCGAATGGCTGCTCGCCTGGTCCTGTGTCTATCCCCAAGTAGCTGGGGCTGATGGCCGCTTCGGCCACGGAAACATCGTGTCCCAAGTCGACAAGGGGGTGATCATGAGCCTGCGCTGGGTCGAGAAGGTTGGTATTTGAACCGGGCGGTGTCGATGGATGAGGGTGGTGGTGCGGCTGCGTGGGGAGCTCACCAAGCGCGCCCGTCTTCATAGTTCAATGCAAAGTGGAACACCAACGTGTATGTGCATGTGCGAGTATGTCCGAGTAGAGCAAATGTATTGTACAGCACGGTACAGCACGATACAATATGGCACAGTCCAGTGCAAGACAGTATTGTACAATAGAATGCAATAGAGTTGAATTGAATGGGGTGGGGTGTGATGGAATAGTGATGGAAAAGCAATGGAATGTGCGATCGTTGAAAGAGCGAGTTCGATGCGATGACGGTGGTGACCGCGACGGAAGTATAAGCGGAGCCGTTAATGTTGGAACATCGGAATATTGTGATGGATGCAAGCAAGCAAAGCAGCAAGTGATGCGGACAAGGTTAGACTTCATTGTTGACCACCGTCAAAAGCGATCAACATGGAAGAAGAGCATGTACTCATGCAATGGAGTATGGCCAAGATGCCGTCAAGATCGTGCACATTGCGCCTGCATTCTCAACAGCACCAGCTGTTTGCTGCCATGGCATGATGCCACTCCACACTTTGAAAAACATGACCAACGGCTCTACAGCTTCCGAATGATGGCCATGGTGCTCCGATTGCATTGCGCTATGTAGATTTGCTGTTGTTGATGGTGTGATGGGCAGTGCAGATGGTGAATGGCAGAACCGGCATGTGTACGGATCTGGAGACTGTGATGGTGACGACAATGATAGCCGTCTTTGCTTGGAAGTGGACGATGCGATGCGGGATGACCAAATGCGCCAAGTTCCAGGTGGCGATTTTGTGCCGAAGGGATTGGTGATGGCGATGGCGATGGCGCTATCGTGTGTGTGAATGTGTTTCTTGGCTTGCGTCGATTTTGTGTGGGAGTTTGTTTGCGATATTTTCCGCAAGCCACATCATTTTGTGATTCCGAGAAGGTCAACTTCCGCGAATTCGTGACATGACTGACGACGCAAGAACACGTTGCAGAACAGCTGTGCCTTGACACCATCGTTCGTTGTCCGCAATTGTATCACGACTCGTTCATTCTTTCCCTCCTCTCGTTCTGATCATGAGCCAGAAAGCAAGAGGCAGAGAGCAAGATGAAACGACGACCGCTATCAGCACCACCATCGTCATCATTGTCGCTGCCGTCGCCAATGATCTTTGTGAACCCACCATCATCCGCGAAGACGAGGTGTGGGTCTCCGCTGCCGTCCTGGAGTACGATGCGTGGTGTGCCATTTGCCGTGAATTTCTTCCACGACAAGAATCTCCATCGCCACGTTTGTCAAGAGAGAAATAGCGTGGAACCACGAACCAATACAGAGCCAAACAGTTTCGACCAAGAAGCAATCGTAAATCGCAGCGTCGCGTCGCACAGCGCGACCATTCACATGCGCACGCAGCGTTGCATCAGCATGTGTTTGTTGCGGACTCACCGCCATGGTTCGATGATGCAGTTGGATGACTTCTTGATTGATTCGGTGATGCCTTGTTAGTTGGCGAATTGTTCGATGGACGCTGTCCTTGGTCACGTCTGCGCTTTGTGATGAGGAGGTCGTACAGTGTTTGTGTGTTTGCTCTCTCTTGTGTTCTGTTGTGTGTGTTGAAAGCGCTTCGGCTCAGCGACAAACCGAAAGAGGTTCTGTGTTGTGGTGTTGTCACCATGCTCTCTTCTTTTTTGGCAGAGAGTGCTCGTCTGATGACTTATTTGCTGCACCAAATTTTCTCGAACTGGCACGTTCTATGCCATCAGCGCCAGTGGTCATAACTACTTTACTCGTCGGTATTCACAATAGTCTCTGGGTGTGATTCTATCTCAATTTCCGATCATTCAGGAGTGGGTCAACGATTGGATTGTCCAATCGCGACAACTTGCGGTCGACGCACGGACTGACACTTAGCGTTTGTGTTGGTTCTCATTGTCCCCTTTGCAAAATTGCATTCGTATGGCGCGCTTGGTCTCACAAAATCGTGTCAAACGGCTGACAACCAACAGCGGCGTCCACAAATTGGAGCAAACGGTCACTGTCGCGGACAGCGAGGACAGATGGAGATGGGTCTGTGACAGTGACAGTGACAACAGCAATGATGGTGATCGTGACGGTGGTGGCGCGACGGGGCCTTCATGGCGTGGCAAATCGCATCAACAGACGTTGTCGTAATGCCGTAGTACTACTCGATGCAGTTCCATCGTTGCCTTTGTCACATGAAACAGTGGATGAAGTATGACTACTCTAGTGTCATCGATTGATGCGGTGCTATGTACAAATTACATACATTTGGTGAGACCATGTCCCTTAACTCTCACGCCCTCTCCCTGTCTCTCTCTCTCTTTCGCTGGCTCCAAGAATAACTTTGGGTTTGTTGTCCGTCGCTACGAGTGGAAGGCATTGGTGAATTCGAGGTTGCTCCTGGTATCTCGGATGGCTCTGTGCGTGTGGGCGTCACCCAGGACGGATTGTTGTATCTGAAAGTAAAGTAGGGTGAAGGAGAATGGAAGAGGTGAGATGCGAAGGTAGCGGTGCTCGCAGAGCACGGTTGAAGAAATTTGGATGACCAAATGACGAGAGAACAGGAGTAAAGCAGTTTTGATGGTGGCGACGACGACGACGACGACGAGATACTGCAATGTAATCCAAATCGAAGCAAAGCAAACGAAAGACGTGCGCATCGCTTTCACGTACCAACAATGCTTCGTCGAACAAGGTACGCGCGCCCTCATACTGCTTCAAGCTCAATTTGAGGTACCCGAGATTGTTGAGAAGAATAGCCTTGTGCAGCAACTCGATGCTGGCTTTGGCCGCACCACCAGAAGAATCCAAGTTGGTTTGCACGGCGTCGTTGGCTTCTTGCAAACTCATGACGGCGGCTTCGCGATTTCCCATCTGGTAGTTGCAGCACCCAATGTTGTTGAGGCTCATGACCACCTTCGGATGGAATTGTCCAAATGCGCTCAATCGGATAGTTCGGGCGTCGGTGAAATGGGCCAAGGCTTGCTCGAATTTCTCGCGCGCGAAGAGTTGAATGCCGAGCTCATCCAATGAGATCTATGAGGTGCAGACACCCGCAAAAGGAAGAAAAGCGGATGGAGGATGGTATGGTCGTTGTTTTTGTGTGGTGAGAACATGTCCTGTGCATGAAGTTTCAGCACTGGAGATTGCGATGCTTTCCTGCCATACCCTGCACAGCAATCGAATTCACGCATACGCACAGAGACACACATGCACAGAAAACGATGACAGGAAACAAAGCAAACCCGTAACAGAGCAGACGAGAGCAGGACTGGGCAGAACATACCGCAACTTCCGGATGGTCCGCTCCGTATGCCTCCTTCTTGAATCGCACGGCATCCTGAAAGAATGGAACCACAAGCTCATCCCGCTGCGCCAGCATGGCCACAACGCCCACGTTGTGTGCTGAAATGCCAATGCGAAAGAAATTGCTATCTCGTAGTGGGCGACTCTGCTGGGCTTCCAGATCCTTGCGAAAATCATTGAGGACGGATCCGAATTGTTTTGCCTGGGATGTGAGAGTTGGGTGGAACATGCGGTACGTAGATGTGAGGGAATGGAAATGACCGCAAACCAAGTGTTGAATAAAGTACGGCGAATGCGGGAGAAGATGTGGGTGAGATGTGGATGCCATCGCAGCATACCGCGAAAGATCGGACCGGATGAAGATGGCAGAACTTAATGAACATTGAGCAGTCGATATGCGCACCGCACTTGTTGCTCCCGCCCCTTCCACACGATTCCTCATGATGACTGCAACGTTGTCACTCAAATCAGCGCCCGCATACTTTGCAATGACAATCGTTATTGCCATTTGTGTTGCCACCAGCACCTCATTTTGTTGCTGCGACACTATTCGTTGCATACCTTCAATTTCTCCACCTTCCGCAAGACCGATTTCGACATATTCCGATCGTTGGGATAGGCTCTCGACCAAACTTCCAGCGGAATCGATTCCGCCCTTTTCTTTGCACGGCCACCACCAGCGGTACCACTGGCAGAAGTATCATCGTCATCATCCACCAAGTAACCGATCGATACGAGTCGTTCCACCTGCGTGCCCAGATGTTCCAACGTATCCTTGATGCGTTGCTTCGGCGTCAATTCATCCGTGACGGCACCCAGACTGATATACTGTAATCCATGCAACTCAACGAACTGCGATGTGGCACTGAGCCCTTTGCCATCCGTTGATGGCATGACTTCGCAGATGCATTCTCCGATGAACGATTTGAGCAGGCTGAATGGACGCGGCTTCGTGTTGGGCATGTCATCCTTGCTGCCACCAATGAGCATATCATCGTCGTCGCCGCTCCCATTCTCATTACTGGTGTGACACAGGCCACCCGCATCCTCATTCATTGCTATGGGACCGGAGCTGCACGCGCTCAACGGTGATGACGACATGGCGTCGATGCGGGAGATGTGTGTTCTTGGATGGATTTGTATGTGCGTGTCTGTGTCTGTGTCTCTGTGTGTGTAAGAGAGAGAGAGAGGAAGTGATGCGCAAATGCAGGGATGTCTTCGACTTGAGGTATTACTTGCGCACAAGATGCTGCTGCAGTCTCAACGGCCCGTAAGCTTGTTGAAGTATTGTACGCGTACTCGGACTCGTCCTCGGATGGTGCTCCTATACATGAGCCGCTCTGCCTTTCTCCCAACCGCAATCCTCGTATTTTTATGAATCGGATTTGAGCTTTGTTGCGTTGAGCATGTATAATAATAGTGTACGATCTATCGTATGTAACTCCACGTGCAACTCAGAGCAATAGCTGATTCCAACGGCGAACAATGATGATGACGATGACGATGACGATGACGATGACGATGAATTCTTTGATCTCCATCGCGATCTTTGCTGTTGGTGTCGTCATCAGCACCATCGTTGTTGTTGCTGATGTTGGCGGGAACGTCCTTGGGCGCCCAAGGGGAAGAAAGAAGAAAAAAGTGCTCGACGCGACTGGGCGGCGCAAATTTCGTCAAGCGCAATAACGGTGCTAACGGCAGCGAAACACGGTTCACAATGCTTGGTTGGACGTTCGGTAGGCTACCTACTCATTTTCTCTCTCTCTCTCTGTGTTTCTCTAAAGAGAGACTAGCCGAGCTTATCGCAATTTAGATGCCAACAGCGTGGAGCCGTCCTCGTTGCCGGAGTCAAAGCCCAAGAAATAAAATCCCGCAATGAAACCAACCAATCCAACGATGTGAATGACCATGAGGTATATTCGGTACTTGTAGATTGCAGTATGCGGATCCCAAAATGCGAAATCTGGCAATCCCCTCCAATTGCAGTAGACGTGACTTGCAATGACGCAGGGCAGGTTGCTGGTGCGCAGCAATGCGTAGACGGTGTAGCAACCGAACAGGGTGGTGTACGTGAATTGGAATATCGTCATGAGGACGACGCGGGACATGGGGATGCCGTGTCGTGCCTGGATCAATCCATGGTGGATATGTGCGACGCCGAAGAACAATGGCGCGATCCAACAAACGATGGCGTGGTTGTCGGTGCGGATGCTGTCGATATCGTCGTTGTTGTCAGCGCGCATGTCGTTGAGACACTGCAGCAATGGCGGCACCATGCATCCGCGGAATACGATCTCTTCCGTGATGGGTGCCATGACGAAGTTGCGAATGGCCTTCCATCGTTCCTCCTCATTGTATCGGATGTGCTGCAATGGCAATGTGACGAATGTCTGCAGGATGTCTTGCAACGCCGAACGCTGCTTCGTTTGGTTGGGATAATGCTTGAGGCGTTGGAATCGATACGCCAGGACCCTGACGATAGCTGTTATCGTCGATCCCAGATAGAGCAGGTTGCAATGGAATAGCACCATGGCCATGGCGCGCAGATCGATGGCGTACAGACCGATCGTGGACCATCGTCCTTCCGTACTTGATTGCTGCTGCTGCTGATCTTGCAGCAAAGATGGAGACTCGCAGAAGATGGCGCTGTAGGTGATGGTGGCCGCGGCGGTCACAATCAAAGAGGCGAAGCTTCTCCATTTGATTTGCAGCACATCGTCTCGATGCAGCTTGCGCACGTGGCCTGGCACGAAGATGTACAAGCCAAGGACGAACAGAATCGAGAGGGTGAGGTTGTACCCCACAACGAATCCGAACGTCGCATGGCTGTGCGTGCAGGCGGAGAGTATTGATAGATACGGCATGTGATCTTGTGCAGCGAAGGTCGCTGCTTGCGTGGGAGCGTGGTACTCGTACTTCAGAGTGCTCTACTCTACGCTGCTTTACTCTGCTCTGATCGATGACTCTGAGGTTGGATGCACGATCGTGCTGTCAGCGTTCGTTCTCGCCGTGTTTCTCCACGCTGATCCGACTTGCTCTTGGCTGCTTTGCTTCCCGGCGTCTCCTTCTCTACTCCACAAGTATTCCTTCCCAGTGCAGAATGCCCAAGGCATGGATGCACTGCCTGCTCCACTCTCTGGTCTGCGGATGCAGTCTGGAGTTGCTTGCCACTCGTATCCGCGCATGTGTTGTAATGCATTTTTCGCCTCTTTGTGTGCGCCACCATGTTCGGAGCATTTCGACGGTCATCATTGTGAGGTGTCGGATGGTCGGCGAAGGATGAAAAAGTGTTGGTATCTTCACGATTTGGCGTGTGTGCTTTTACTTCATCAACCACCAACACAAGCAAAGCGGATCTCCAGATCCTTTGAAGCTCTCTGCGATACCCACCAACAGCCACACATCATCATGGTCATCGCTGTTGTTGCTATTCTTGTTGGTGCCGCAATCCCAATCGGAGGGCCACACGAGTACGTATCATAGAATACTATTCTATTATAATATTATATTATAGAATAGTAGAGTTCAAACTGAAGAGCAAGAGCACATCATTCGCCAACATACTGGTAGCACCATAGGGGGACCGCCGGTCGAACCAGAACGACAACAGCGACAGCGAAGAGGCGAGGAGCATGATGAATACGAGCATCCGGAGGAGTGCCGGTGTGGGCGGGCTGGTCAGGAGAGCAGCAGCCCCCTCTGCACCACGGTCGCTGCGTCAATCAACCAGGCGACTTCCGAGGCACCTCCCTCAGCAACCGCCAGCCTTCGACAACCACGGCTATGAGCATGAGCGCTGTGATATCCATCAGCATCCACGTCGCTGCTACTCCGCATCATCCGCTCTGTCGCTGTCCTGGAATCCATTCCGAGCCTTCCAGGGCAGCTCGCGCAACACCTCCAAGCGCGATGCCGAAAACAGCCCCCGCCGCATTCAGGAGCGCAAGGACCTCATCATCACCATCCTGGCATTGGAGTACCGTTCTCTCACCGGCGAAGAGGAGCACGAAGACGCGACGAGGGACCAGCTTGTCGACGTGGCCATGCAGCGGCTGGAGGACAGGAACATTGACGAGCTGACCACGTTCCAGTTACGTCGCGAGATGCAGAAGCTGCTGCAACCGCAGGTTGAAGAAATCTTTCACACCTTCCGCACGGTGGATGCCGAGCTGCCGTCCGATCTGGATCAGGATCATGCCTCGTTTCAGCACATGCTGGAACAGGAGATGGTGCTCACGAGGGCCGAGCTGGATGATCCCATGGGCGCTCCCAAGGGTGCCTCGCCGATGGAGTTTTTGCGGCGCAAGCATGATGCTATCCAACTGCTCTTGAACCATCGTGCCAAACGAGCAAATCGATCCGACGACAACGATGCTGCAACAGTACCATCGGGAAATGGCAACGAAGCTGCCAATACTGCTGATGCCAATGCCAATGCCAATGCCAATCCTAATGCAACCGATTTATTGCCAATGCCTGAGGCGGACAGCTTTGGATACCATTCCCGCAACGATGCCGAGATGGATGACATCATCCGGCACTACCAGACGGTCAATATGTGTCGTGCTGCGCGCTTGAAGCAGGAACTGGGGTACTGTGTCGTCGCCCTGCAATCCTCCATCCCTACTGCTGGACGCGGCGTATACGTCGATGGCTTTGCCGAGGCTGGCAGCATCCTCGCCTTCCAACCCGGCGAGGTTTGGGTCAAGGAACACCTCGTCAACATACCCCTCGAAGTCGAGAAGACATTGGAAAAGAATGACAACTACCAAATGTCCCTGCGTGGCGACGATCATCTCATCGATTCGCGCAACTCGCCCTACACCGTCCTCGTCCAGGACAACTCCAACGCCTTCGCCTTGGGGCATGTCATCAACCATCCCAGCCCCACCAACCCGCCCAATGCCAAATCCGCCATGCTCAACTTCACCAAGGAAATGAATTTGAAAGACACCGAACAGTACATCCCCAACACCTACGCCCGCCCGCCCACCCTCACCATGATTGGGAGCCTGTGGGAGAAGGAGGCCATCGACATGCACGGCATGTGCTTGGTGGCGTCGCGGGATCTGTGCAACGAGGAAGTATTCTACGATTATCGGCTGCAGACTTCGCATATGCCAAATTGGTACTATCGTGTGTCGGAGACGGAATTCGGGGAGACGAAGGAGGGTGGTGCCAATACATCATCACCGACGAGCGACGACGCGGTCAAGCAATCGTAAGCGCAAAGGACTGGAGAGTGTGTAGAATGCTACGGGTGTGGGCAGTTAGGTAGCTGGCGAATTATAGTGCTCTACTCTAATCGACTTTACTACAAGTGTGTAAGCAATAGTTAGAGATGCAATCGCATTGGCGCATGAAGTGCCTCTGCAGCTTTGGTTGATGTTGCGTTTCGCCAATTTCATAGCCTTGTGTGCCAAGTCTTTTGCGATCAAGCACATCCTTGAACAATCAATCAATCCTACTACTGCTGCATGTTTGCTGATTGTCGTCTGTAAATGCTGTCATTCCAAAATGCCCTTGGGCGAACAAATCCAATTTGAAATTGGTGAGTGCTGCTGAGCGCATCACGCAAACGCAGCTACTGCTCACGCTCCAGCGCCGCATCCATCACATCCTGCACATTCGGATAATCGCCTGGCAGCGCATCCTTCCATTCGTACACAATCTGATCATCCCGAATCACGATGGTTCCTCCGTTGACCAATCCGCCGGGTGGCAACTCGCCAAAGCCCAGATCATCCGTGAAGGGCGCCAGCTTGAGGAAGATTCGGAAGTACTTCACGTATTCTCCCAACGTGGTGAATGGCACTCGCACTTTCAGCTTCAGACCATCGTCTGGACGCTCCAGGAAGGAGCGGTATCCCATGGATTTGTACAATTCGAAATCAAAGTCGTCGACCCAAATCTGATCACGCGGCACGTTGGGGTTGGCCTCCAAGAAACCATTCAATTTGGCGGCGTTGCCAATGGAGATGAAGAAAGGCCCGTTGATTTGATCCGCGGCTTGCTCCTGTTGCTGCTGCTGATCGGCACACCATGCGTTGGCGTACGACCAGCAGTAGGCTCATCCGAGATGGCGCAAGAACACCACGACGGTGGGCTTGTCCTTGTTCCAACGAGATTGAAGGGTTGAGAGCTCGCCGTTGGCATTGAGCAGAGGCGTGCTGCGGATGGTTTGGATCAGCTCCCGTTGCTCCTGTCGGTGGCGGGATTGTTCGGCTTCCCCATCGCTGCTGCTGCTGGATGCCTGGGATTGAGCGCTCAAGGAAGTGGATGAATAGTGACGATGGGAAGGTTGCGAGATGAAGGCGTTGCTGACTCGACTGCCGTTGCTGTAGCTGTCGCTGTCGCTGCCACTGTCCGTACTCGTGCCGTGCGGATGGACAAGTACGCGATTGGAGGCAACTACGGCAGGCGTGAATGCCGTGGTCGACAAAGATCTGGCCGCCAGCACATGGGCGGTGAAGAGAGACGACCGGATCGCCCTCATCAACATGGTGTTGATCAGGCTGGACCTTGGCTGGACTTGACTTGACTCGATTGCAACGTTGTGAGTGCAACGATTGTGACAAGGATGAGTATGTATCTACGACTACGAATGCAGTTGCGAGTGAAGTGGTCATGCGCCAATGTTTCAAGATCTCCCAGATCGCGTCTCGTTTCGTTTTGTTCTGTGCCTCTGACGCAAACTGACACACACTGACGTCACTGCGTCGAGAGCACCGGCAACGCTTCTTCGCGCCAAATTCCAACGGGTCCATCCTGGGGTGCTCCCGACCAGCACACAGGTGCAATCATTGGCCACTTTCCACATCATCTAACTGCTCTTACTGTGTCTCTATTATCTTACTTTATGTGCCTTCTTCTTCTTGTTGCCACCACCCTTCTTTTTCTTCTTGTTCTTGGATCCATTCTTCTTGGGCTCTCGCGTTTCGGATGGCTTTGCGGCCTCCTCACCTGCCTTGTCCGATGGTGATGTCATCATGGCTTCAAAGTCAGCAGTCGACTCCGAGGCAGTTTGTATCGACTCAGCAGCGCCAATCGCCCTGGATCCAAACTTGTTCTGGATGGAGGCTTCGCGCGTCATGTCCCACAATGCCAGTTCGTTGCCTCCGCCACCACAGGCCAAGAGCCACGGGCTGGATTGGTAAAAGGCCACCGTGTACAGCTTGCCGACCTTCATATCCTTGCTCCCGCACAACGTGGGTGCGACGCCTTCGGTATTGGCATCGTAAATGTTGATCATCTTGTTCGTCGAGCAGGAGACCATCATGCCGGGGACCATGGGGTTGTAGGAGATATCGCTGACGCCACCGAATTCGTTGGCCACGAAGGACCACGCCGGTGTGTTGGTGACGAATTTGCGCACGTCCCAACAATTTATCGTCCCGTCTTCGCTCGCCACCGTCAGATATTGCGACTTGTGCGGATCCCACGCGATGGATTCGCAATCGCCGGGTATCTTGACCTTGCGGACGGCATCGCTGGAGGCGCGCGCATCGATCAAGGCCACGGTCCGATCGTAGCCTCCCGTGGCAAGCAAGGTGCCTTCCTGCGGATGCCACGCCACCGACTGGACCTTGTCCTTGTGGTGGTTGAAGGTGCCAGCGATGGCTCCCTTCGTCACATCCCACAGCTTGACGGTGCAATCGGCGGATCCGCTTGCGATCACTTGCCGGTGCACGGTGTTCCATGACAGCGCCATGATGGCGTCCGTGTGGCTTCCTTCTCGCAATCCGCCACTGCTGCTGGAGGTGTAGGCATGATCCACTCCCTTTTGCGGTCCGTTCATCATATTGTACTTCATGAGGTCATCGGCCATGGAGGTGTCCTCGCCGCCCAAAATACAGGATGGTTCCAACGCGTTCAAGACGTCCAAATTCCAAACCTCGATACCCGGCGAGAAGGTTCCCACTGCGCAAAAATTACCCGCCGCGCCGCCAGGACTGACATCACCATGTGCGAGGCACAGAGGGAAGGCAGGTAGAGGGATGTCATGATGCACGAACATGTTGCCAGATTTGGGTTCGTACACGTGGACTTCCAATGAGGCAAAATCCTACGTTCGATCAACAGTGGTTACAGTTGTTGTTGGAAGAGGTAGACGCCAGGAAAGGGGAGGGCCGATAGGTATTCGTATGGTATGTGAGCCCACGTACTCGTAGTACTCATTGAAATGACGTCGTCTCCATCTTGAGCCACTGTTGCTGTCGGGTTGTTGCCGTTGTTGCGATGGCCACGCTCCGTTGAATTCTTGACGCTGCATCGCACACGTTCCCACACGTTTGCACATGTTCACTTCACTTTATTTCATTTCGCATCATCTCAAACCATTCCGCATCATGCATCACGCATCACACAATTCACAATTCACTAACCTCTTCGGTCTTGGCGATCACAATGAGGGCATCATCCGGCGACAAATTGACGTCATTGATATCGCTCTCATCATCGACATCGTCATCTCCCATGTACACTGGAGTGTTGGATCCCACATGCGACATTCCCATCGCCTGCAGGCCTTCCACATCGATGGGTGTGTATTCACGCATATCGAGAACATCCGCCAAATCATCATCGTCGTCATCATCATCGCTGTCGTCGCCCTTCACTGGTCTCTTGGACTTGGGCAGAACTTCTCGTTCTCTTCCAATTTCCTCTTCCTCCATGGATGCGGGTCCCATCAGCATGTTTCCGAGGGCGGATCCAGCAGCAGCATCGTCTTCGTCGCTGGAGTATTCATCCATGCGCAGATCGGCGGGCAAGGTGTTGGGGATGGATGGTTCCTTCTTCTTCTTTGCCTTGGTCTTTTGCTTGGCGTCTGCTGTCGCTGTTGGCAGCAAGGAAGGATCAGATATCCCCTGCTGTTCCAGCATCTGCACCAGCTCTTGTTCGGTTGTACTGAGCTCATATTTCTTGGGCTTGGGATCGGCGACGCCGGCGGGGACCCAAACGAGGCTGGAGATCATGGTCGATTAACTGGAAGCTTGTGCAATTTCTGTTCGCAAATCTGTTTGGTCAGCAAGGATTAAGAATCTTGCCACGATGTTGCTTGCGATGCAATGGAGCAGAATCCAAACCGATTGTAAGTGTAGATTGTAAGTGGAGTTTCATACAAACACTTGGAGCCAAGGTCGAGCTGAAAGATTGATGTGAAAGTGATGATGCCAGTAACAACAACAGCGGTGATGGCGATTGGATGTTTGTGGTTTGCGTTTCTGTTTTTGGTCTTCCTTTCAGTTTTGTGGCGTTTGTTCTGGTTTGGTTGGTTTTTGGCGGGCCACGGAAGCAAGACAGACGGGATGCCTGATGTCGAGAAGATACCTTTCGCGTTATGTCATAGACGAACGTAGAGGCACATCAACGAAGCCTCGGACATGACGTCTACAAGCAACGTATCCCACCATGTTCCACATTGACCCTAGGCTGTCTCTCTCTCTCTCTACAGAGAGACAGAGAGAGGGAAATGCAAACAACTTGTGTTCTGCTTGCTCGTACGTCGAAGGATTGTGATGATCTAATATATAATAGTTATTGGAACGTGGTGTGTATCGATGATGTGTTCTGTGCTACTTTTGGGATTATGAGCCTAGTGCTCCTACTTGTGTTTGTTCCTACTGCTGTTGTTCTCACGACCACTGCCGTGTGTTTGTTTTGTTGTTCTTGTTCTTGTGGTCACAGCCATTCCTTGCTGCGGCTCCACTTGACTCCTTTGGCTTCATTTCCGCTGTCTACGCTACAATAATAGTTCCTAATGTTGTTGGACGACTTCGCCCCTCCCCTTCTCTTTCCTTCAATGATATTCGCCGCACAACGAGAGACGCCATCGCCGTTGCTACGAATCCTGCTTTATGTTGATGGTGTCTTCATCCGTGCTGAAACTGCGAAAGTCTGAATAGGGCTGGCTGGTTTCGAAGAATATTTCTCCAATGCTTGGGGAATCCACCTTGATCCAATCGCCGGTGTCACCTGCCATGCAGTCTTCGAAGTCGATCGTGTCGCGCAACCACGGATGATTGGCGATGATCCATTTGATGGTGAGAAAGTGCGAGGCGGATGCTGACCGTCGGAGTTGATATACACCGAAGAATGGTTCGTTGAGGTCGTCAGCGAAGAGCGAAAAGACGACATACAAGCAACAGAGGACGCCGAAGAGCATAGAGCAGGCGTTGCTGGGCCGGCCGAGTTCATCCAGCGTGGGGAGGACGGATAATATGTAACCGATGAGGATGAGGATCGTGAGGACGTTGAGGAGCTGGAAGTGGGTGGGTGATAGGGAATTGGATTCCTGGCTCAGACGTTCGGCGCGGATGGATGTCAGCTGGTTGATCAAGTCTCTGCAGTTCGTCAGAAGTGGCTGTTCAGAAACGGGAAAGTAAGTACGAGTATGTGGTGCATGTGGTATGTGAAGAGGGAGGAAGGAAGGAGAGAAGGAAGGTGGCGCAATGGAACGGGGTGCCAGAATGATGTGGACCCCATTTTGTGTTGGATTTGAGTTGATTCGATGAGAAATGATTTGAATGCTGGGAGATGGAGAGCATGATCCATGTGATACAATGAGTCCAACGTTATAGATCAACTTCAAGCACCAACAGTACAGCACAGCACAGTGTATCCATGCGACACAATCCATCCAAGTCGAGTAGCACTCACACCGCGCCTCATGAAGTTGCCCGACCTCGCCGCGATGCGTTCTTCTTCTTGATCGATGAGATCCACGATGCGCGCGTACGGATCGGCGTAGATGATGGCCATGAGTTCCTTGCCGCGGCTGGTGCGCACCATGGTGCGAACCTGATCCGAGACACATTTGCCGGCCTCGACGAGCAGATCCCGATCGTATTTGAACAAGGATATCAGGTTCCGAAAGACGATGGACAGCAAGGAGCTTTCCTTGGCAACGATGTTCTGAATATCGCGCTGGCGCGCGTAGAGCAGGGACAGCGTCAAGGAGATCATGGTACCGTACAGGATGGTGACGCCCGGCACGAATTTAGACACGATGTCGTTGAGCTGCTTGGGGGATATGTCCACAATCTGATCGGCAAATTGGGCGATGTAGGGAAACGCCACGAAGGAGCTGACGAAGACGAGCACCCGAAAGATGGAGGTGGTGTAGAAGTTCTGCAACCTGCTGACTGGCATGGGCAGCAGATCGTCGAGGGTGGGTGGATCTTGGATGTTCTCCTTGCGGAAGGCATCCGGCCGGGCGTAGGTGCGTCCTTCGCAGATGCGGGTGCGGATGCGTTCTGTGTTGATCTGATTGGCTTCGTAGTCATCGAGGGATAGAAAGCTCTTGACTTCCAACATGGTTTTGTTCGCTGTGATGATGGGATCGAGGCTTTCCAGAAATGCTGCATCTCCCTCACCATCTTGCGTCTCTCGCGGGTTTTGAAGTCCGTTGGCGGTCTCGGTACCATTGATTCCTGTGGATGACATTGAATCGATCTTTTCGGAGAACAACACAAACGAGTGGTGTCTCCTTCGATGGTCCAACGTGTAGCCAGTTATTGGGATTGGCAGTGGGGGCGGCATCACATGATGTCGTCCATTCGTCGTGAATGAAAAAGCATCGACATTGTGTGCGGTGGAGAGAGCGAGGAGAACGGCCGTGCATGCGAGACGCAATGCGCATAGTGCGAATGATGCGATGCATCTGATGGCTGCCATCCTGGTCCGATGCATCGCCGTGGCCTTGCAGCACAGCCAATGCTGTGATAGTACGGTACCTATCCTTGCAATTTTGGTTGTGTGGGCGGGTCGAACAGAAGGGGCGCCGAGGATTCTCTTTTTCGCACAATAGGTACGAGGACGCAGAGCTCACTTTGACTTCAGCAGACGCAACGAATGAGTTGCGCCATCTGCAGTCCAATCCAAGCCAAGCCAAGTCGATTCAGTTGCGGTGGCGATGCTTTGGTGTGTATCTGTATGTATGGTAGCCAAGTATGGTATCGTAATATAATATGTATGCACCAGAGTAGGTAGGTCAGCATCAATGACGAGACCCCCTTGCGTGTTGTTGGCGCCATCCATCGTGTTGCCGTGTTGTTGTGGATGCAACATGTCACGATCTTGGTTGTCATCACATCGCCACATCGACTAACACGACTAAATGGATGTATGATAATAAAATTTATCATATTACTACCGCTACCTCCAACAAATCGGGATTGGTGCTTGTGAATCGATACCAGTTGTTTGGAGTATCACCTTGAAGTCTCAATTGCCCCGCGTCCGCGAATCGGGCATAAACGTGCTTGCTTCAATCGATTCCAGGCTTTTATCCGGCTTCCGGCAAAGAAGGCAGACAGGTCCAACCGGTTTTCGTTTCGAACACATGTGTCAAACATGAAATTGTCCGGAGCGCTTTTTCATGGTTCGGGTCACGATGGAGGCGGATCGCGTTTTTCGATTGGAGGAGGCGAGTGTCGATGATAACGATTCTGTCCCGTCTCGACTAATTCCGGCGTTCTTCGTGTTGTTTCGCTGTCATGTTCTTTCCTGCAAACGAGCAAAAGCTGTTTGGAACAGATTTAGTCTGTTGGCACACCCCAACCCAATCGTTTCCCGAAGCGTGATTCGCCGCGTGCGCTGATTGGAGCAAAGCACCGCAGCGCATGCACAGCCGCGAAGATGAATGCGCAACGGGACGCAACGACTCGAGGCGATCAAACGTGTGCTGTCTCTGCGCTCGTGCGTGGATCGCAATACCACTCGCACGCAAGGGGCTTGTGCGAAGGTTTGCCATGGAGGTAGTCGTGCCACACCACAAACACTCGTGCTCGTGCTTTGTCCGTGTTGTGGGCGGTAACGAACTGGTGGGAAAGCGGCCGCGATGCGATGAAGAACACCAAGATGTCACCTCAGCGCATCGCAGCGCGAGCACACAAGAACATCAACCCTCATCTCTCTGTCTCTCTCTCTGCTTCCATCCCTGTCCCCACCTCCCCCACCTCTCTCTCTCTTGCCATTCGCCCTCGTGCCATTCACTCTCCGACATCATCGGCGCCGCCCCCATCAGATCATAAAATTAAAGACGCCAAAAGACAAGAACACCACAGAAGCGAACGCACGACGCAACTCATCAGCACACATCGCACATCACGACAGACAACAACAGACAACAACAGACAACAACAGAAGACTCCGCACACAAATCGACCATGATTGCGACAACAACAGCAACCTATGCAAACACTTGCCCAGACCAGGCGTCGTGCAACGAAGAAGCCTCGGCATCGACCTCCACATCAACGTCAACGCCGACGTCAACACCAGCACCAACACCAACTTCCAAAGCCATGCCTGCTCACACCTGCAACAGCGCCAACTGCGACTGCGACAATCAATGCGGATGCGATGTGAAGCAGAAGTCAAGCAAGTCTCAGACGGAGGACTGCGCGCTGGCGGAAAAGTGCGTGCAGGCATGCGCAGCATACGGTCGCATCTGCCCCTGCACGGCGCGAGCAGCTGGGCGTGCGGCACATGACAAGATCAAAGCCATTCTCACGGACTCCAACGTCTTCCAGTGCAAACCAGACCTCCACACAATCAACGAGGACGATGTCACCATCGGCCGCAAGCTGGGCGAAGGAGGCTTCGCGGTGGTGCACACCTGCACGATCAAGGGAGACGGCACGGAGGACCAGTACGCAGTCAAATACCTCAAGAGGAAGATCAAGATGGATGTCAAGACCTTCAAGCATGGAGCAGCGGACCTCGCCACCGAGGCATTCTTCCTCGGCAGCATCGATCATCCAAACTTCATCCGTCTCAAGGGCATCACGGCCGGCAGCGTCGAGAACAACGTGGCGCAGGCCAAGGAGTGCGGTTTCTTCATCGTTATCGACCGCCTCAACGGCACCCTCGAAGAACGCATCAACAAGCTCCGGAAGGAGGCGGAGAACGACCACAAGGGCATCTTCGGCAGGATGTCCAGCTCCTACAAGGAAAAGCAAAGGTTCAAGCTCATGGAGCGGTTGCTCTACGCGATCGACATCGCCAACGCCATGGACCACCTTCATTCCATGAACCTCATCTTCCGCGACCTCAAGCCCGACAACGTCGGCTTCGACAGCGCGGGCATCCTCAAGCTCTTCGACCTGGGTCTCTGCACGGAGCTCAAGCAGTCCAGGAAGGCCAAAGGTGAAGAGGACAAGTACGAGATGACGGGCCACACAGGATCAAAGCGCTACATGGCGCCAGAAGGTACGTCGCAATCTCAGGCATCGCCTCGCTTATTTGTTTCGCCACGCCGTGTGCTGGTTGCTGCTATCATGTCTTGTCGACTCCGAAATTGAAACACAACCAGGCAGACAGACAGACAGACAAGACAACGCCGTTTTTCTTGCGTATCATCGTCGCTTCGCCCCGAACGTCTGCCATTCACATTCCTTGGCCATTCACTCACCCATCCATGCCCCAACCCTTCACTCACCCATCCGAACAACAACGTTGTCAACGAAACGAATGCTCTATCACCATCTTACATACACTCACTGAACTATGCTCTGCACCAAACGCAATTCAACTTGTATTGAAATTGAAATTGAATTGAACTGATCACAACCACAGTGGCCAAAGGAGAAACGTACAACAATAAGGTCGACGTGTACTCATTCGGTATTCTGCTTTGGGAACTTTGCGCCTTGGAGAAACCATTCCAAGGATACTCAGGCCGCAAGCACATGCAGCATGTCGTCCTTGGCGGAGAAAGGCCCAAGATGGATCATTCTCACGTCGCCAACTGGCCCATCGATCTCCAGTGGCTCATCAAGAGCTGCTGGGCAGACTCGCCCGACCAACGTCCCAGCTTCGAGACGATCAAGAAATCGCTTGAGGACATTGTCAACGAAACGACCACGTCGCCCGTCTCCCCCAAACGAAGCAACAGATCGCAAACAGTCGGCACCAAATTCAGCGCTGCGAGCCCCGACAAATTCCAACACAGAGCACCGCTCACCCCGCAACCGCAATCGAAATCCGGCGGCAAGGCCAAGATCGCGCCGCCGGTTGGGGGCTTTGGATCCATCAAGAAACCGGACAAGTCGGGTGGACGCAGCTGGTCGCTCGGCTTTCGTCGCGGAGGTTCTCCGAAGATAGTATAGCTCGTAGTTTAGTATTGCCGCGCACACATACATACATACATACATACATACATACATACATACATACATACATACACATAATCATAGAGAGGAGCGCGGTTAGAACGAGAAGCGAAGAGGTCACTTCTGCTGCCGTTGTTACCGTCAGTGGTGTGCGATCCTCACCATGCAGCGATGCTCTCTCCTGGTGGGGGCCAAAGATCAGCCTCGACACAAGTTCGCGAGGTCGCAATCGACGAGTTGGACTTCCACGTTCCGATCCATTCTCCACGACTCGCGCGCCGAATGAGAAATCATGTTTTAGTCGACCGTGTCGAATCAATCACGACCAATCAGAGAGTCCCGCATTTCTCGTCTCCAACCAACAAAAATGAGCGCAATCTCCTTGATTGGGCAAACACCCATCACGTCACAAGTTGCTGATGATCTTCATCTCACACAAGTGGAGGCACCATACGAGCGCGTACCATTGCGAGTACTCCATTGTAGGTGGAAGTAGAGGATAGTACAGTAGATTGCCAACATTGCACACCGGAAGGAGGCTCTCTTTCCTTGTTGAGGAAATAACATCCAAGAGCAGACCCCTCCAGGAGTACTTGCAGAAGGAATCATGTGGCAGGACGTCGAACTGATACCTGACCCGTTGGCAGGACAACTTCAAAAGTCGCACCACGATCAGTCATCGCATCTGGTGAAGGCGCGCATCAGCTTGAAGGCATTGCTCGAGCAAGCTGAGATTGCGCAAGCGAGCATCGAGCAGGAGGGATTGACGGCGCGTATCGCGCTTGCCGACTTTGTGGCACGACATCTCGCGACTTCGTTGCCAACCCATGCGCAACGCCAATCGCCGCACGTCGAGATGCTCGATGTCGCCGTGCAGAATCAGCGTGCGCGACGCAAGAAGAGCAAGCGATCGCAATCCATGACCCCCTTCGTATTGGAACGCACAGATGTGTGGTGTTCTGCAGATCATCAGTTGCATATCACGTTGCGTCTGTGGTTGTCGGCGGCGAGTGCATCGGCGTCCGCAACAACGACTATAGGAATGGATGAGGACAAGACGGGAGCCGCGCTGCAGATGGAAGCCCATCCAAGCAGACTCGAGACGATGAATCCAGCACAAGTGTTGGAAGGCGTTCGTGTCATCTTGAACAAGCTGGCATCTACCAACGATGCTTCCTTCTGCAAGCAGCTATTGCAACATGTTGCATGCGTCGTCTTTCAAGAACGGATGCGATCGCAATTGGAGAGCATGGATGCGGTTGCATTCTTGGCCGATGGGAGCATCTTGCCACGCAAAACCGGTGCATCGCAAGCGCCCATGCTAAGTCCGCCAGCGATACCTTTCGAAGCGCCGTCAGATAGCAGCATGTCCACGTCCATGAGCGTTCCAATGTGCGAGCTGTTCCAACACCACTTGCCTGAAGCTCTGTATACGATGCAGAGTGATAATGGCAAACAGCAGCAGCAACAACAACAACAACAGCGATCTGCAATCACAGTTCACGGAATGATCATTCCACGCGGCGTCACATTGATCGTCGGCGGTGGATACCATGGCAAATCCACGATCCTCCAAGCCATCGCCAGCAGTGTCTTTCCCAAAATACCTGGCGATGGTCGCGAATACTGCGTCGCTGTGCGTAGTGCCACCTGCATTCGTGCCGAGGATGGACGATCGGTGCACAATTGCAACATCTCCGCCTTCATCTCCAACCTGCCCAACTCCATGGATACGCGACATTTCACCAGCTCCGATTGCTCGGGATCTACATCACAGGCCGCCAACGTCACGGAGGCCATCGAGATGGGCGTTTCGGCCATGCTGGTCGATGAGGATGTCAGTGCCGCCAACTTCATGGCGCGCGACGGACGCATGCGGGCGCTCGTGATGGAGGAGAGCATCACGCCGCTTCTGTATCGTGTCAACGGTTTGTATGACACGCATGGCATCTCCACCATCGTCGTTGTCGGCGGTGTCGGGGATTGGTTGGATGTGCCGCATCACGTGATATTGATGAACAAATACGTCGCATCGGACGCCACACTCAAGGCCCAATCGATCAGCCGCCAATTCTCGTACGGTCACGTGCAGTATGGCGGGCGCGGAGTTGTGCATCGGTTGCACTGGCAAGGCACGCCGGCGCCGCGGTGTGTGACGCGTCGGTATTTGGATTCGGCAGGCAAGCTTGGGTTTGCGTTGATGGAGAATGGGCACGGTATCGTGTTGGATATCGTGCACGACGGCATGGATGTCAGTAGTGATGATGGTAAGGACGGCAATGGCGGTGGTGCCGATGACGATGACGAGGAGGATGGCACCATCGATGTGTCAAAGTTGCAACAGCTGCTGGGAAAGAAGCAGTTGTTCGGCTGTGGCATTTGTGTGCTGTGGATCCTGCAAGCGGCATCGCAACAAACGAAGGAGATGGGAGTTCGAGAGCTGCTGCAGTTGCTGGAGCAGACAATCGATGAGCGCGGCATGGTGGCGATCCTGCAAGACATCAGCCATGGAGATTCGCATCAAAGCGCGATGTTGTTCGAAAGCGTGGGATACGCTTCCCGTCCCCGAATCTACGAGGTAGGCCAAGCCTTGAATCGTATCCGCGGCATTGAAATGAAGACTTTGCCGATGCCGATAGACCCTGTCACATTGAAGGCAGAACAGGAAGCAGAGCGTCGCAAGAAGAAGCTGGCGGAGATTTGGGCCAACCGACGGAAGAAGTAGCATGCTGGGATAGTACTCGGAGAGCTATTATTACAGAGAACTAAGCATGCTACGTACGAGCTAAGGAGCATAGGACTTCTGAAGCCCTTTGCGTTGGTCACAGTGCGAATCCAAGTATGGATGCTGGAAACTAGACTCTTCCATGTGCTATGGGATGACAGCATCTTCACTGAGTGTGCATTGTACTCGTACAACAGGTGGATCTTCATAGCAGGTGCGATTTAGAATATGGCAGAGTAGTGAATGGTAGAGCAGTGTCTTCGTGCAGAATGGAAGTACTCTGCAGAGTACTCGCATCATGGTGCGCCACATTGCGTTGGCATTGCTTCCTTTCGCGCTGATCCAATGCTTTTGATGCAGCGCAATGATGCAGCGCATTGATGCAGCTGCATCCTGGTTCATTGTATGCCAGTCAACTCGACTCCACTCCACTCCACAATAATTCTGTCTCGCCCTTACTCCTTGCTGACATCCTTGAGACGCCAGAGGTTGTTGTCTGGCCATCGGATGCCTGGCTCAGGAGATGGTTCCCACAGTCCCTTGAGGTCCTTGGGACCACCCTTGGGAGAAAAGTCGACGAAGATGGAATCGCCATCGATCTTGCCTGGTAGATTCCAGGCCCGGCCGGAACCATCGGCTGGGCAGCCTGGTGTGCCGTCCGTGCCCTTGAGGGTGGCGACGTTGCCTTCGACGACGACTTCCCGCTTGCAGTTGGGGTGCTTGACGTCAGCGTAGGAGCCGGTGAAGTCATGAGCGTCGGCGACCATTGGGGCACCGGCGATGGCGGCGGAGATGGTGGCGACGGCGGCCGCTTTTTGCAGAGGTGTAACGATGGACCAGCCCATGACGACGGAAGATGGGGCGATGAGGATGGCGAGGAATGAGAGGGAGAGTCGAGACATTATGAGGAGGTTGTTGCGAGAACGAGGAGGATGAGTCGATTCTGACCGAACGGTGGGAAGAAGAACAGAAGACAGGGCAGTTGTGTTTGCGTTGTTTCCAGGATTGTGTCGTGGAAGTGTGCTTTGCACGAATCTCTCTGATTGTTTCTTCTCTGTTCATGTGTGGACGGAAGGAAGGAGCATCGGAATACGACTACGATCTTACTCATGCCATGCGTTGCGTTGCGATGATGACGATGGCGAGAAAATGGGTTGACGATGATGATGTGTTCTGACATCAGCGCCGATGACACAAAGATCTCTTCTTGCCTTTCAGTCTTGTTGGAAGGATTCATTCACGGACATCAAGAAACAAAACGAACGCAAGATGTTGCCAAGACCAAACCAAAATACAAGAGAGGAGGGGAGAGAACATCGTCTCGGATTCACACCATCAATCGAAAGAGCTGAAGCAATCGCAGCAGGCAACGACACGCATGCTCAGAATAGAACTAGTTCGTTGCAGATAACATAACTGTGCTCACGACGACAATGACGACCGATCCCATCGACACTTCCCACGATGATGACGACGACTTCTTTGGTGACGGCGACGATGAGGACAACGATGATCTGAACGATTTTGATCGACGCGCCATGGAGGAACGGCACAAGACGATCGGTTACGTCGATGCGTTCGACGCGCACAAAGAAGAACGTTTGCAGGAAGGATTCGAAGCAGGGTATCGAGAATCGTACGACGCTTCGATCCTGTTGGGTCGATCGTTGGGTTCCATGATTGCGAGAGGGAAATTGTCAATGATGATGAATGAGGCAACGGCAACAGAGCAAAAGAAGAACACGGACTCCATGCTGGATGGGGCGTTGAAGGCACGAGATGTGCTGCAGGCCTTTGATGAAGAAGCGGCGGCTGTATCCAGCGGGAAGAAGATCAAGCGGGAGACAAATGCGAGTGCGAGTGACGGCAGCAATGATGTCGACGCCACCACTCCAGGAAGCGAGGTTCCGCAGGGGAGTGACTGGGATGCACAGCTATCAAAATTCAAGCAGTGCGAAGATGAACTTTGGAGGTTAAAGCTCACAATGTGAACATGCAGAAGAATGGGATGATGTTCAGGATCCTCTTTTACGTAGTGCCATGTCATCTGCATTTACAGTATTCCCAACATGCGCTTTTCGTGCAACATGTGGGGAGAACTCGTTGTTACATTGCAAGCATGGCACATGATGGTGGCGGGGCACTCGCTATGCTCTTCAAGTAAAGCATGGCGTCACCGAGTTGGTAGTTGCTCAGGATTGGATTCCAGCCAGGTCTGGCAGGTCGACCATCTCGCCACAGCCATCATCCTCCTCTTCATCCTCTTCGAGATCCTCCGTGAGGGTTCCCATGGTGAGCAACGATGATGAGCCTGCGCTCAGTGCTGTGCTGGTTTTGGCTGTGACGGGAGGCGCGGCTGCTGCGTCATCCTCTGTGGATGTGGACTGGATGCCCTCCAGCTCCGTCTGCAAATTGGAATGGTGCGACTTTTCATGCTCGATTTGCTTCAGCAGTTGCGACTTCTCGCGCCTCACCTCCTCAAGCTTCTTCAGCGTGCTTCCAAGCTGCGGAGTGCGTTGATGGATCAGAATAGAGTAGAACAATAGCATTTGTAGCACACGTGGATTCGAGGAAGAATGAGACGAAAGAGAAAGGGCAAGTGAAGGAGACGAAGAAAATGAAAGCAGAATTAGATGAGGTAGCAAAGGATGGGCAATAGAGCGAACGGCGTGGGAACTCCTCATCTCGGCTCGCTCCATCATTCGTACGATTCACAACTCTCAGCCCACACTTGTTACAACCCATTGCTCACACATACGTGCAATACAGACGACTCACGAGTTCCTCTTCACGCTCCAACTCCACAACGATCTTGCTCTTTTCTAACTGGATGGTATCCATGTGCCGCATGAGACCGTTGATGCGGCCTTCCTCGTTGATCTCGGCCTCGACCTGACATTGCACTGCGGCCTGCTTCAACCTGGCAATATCCCCCGCCTGCTTGGCCATGCGCTGGCGCTCTTGCTTGAGGATGAAGCGCAGCTGATCCGCCGTGGCATCGACCTCCTTGGCCTCCATCTGCTTGTTGCGCGCGCGCTCCGATTGGTAGGCCGATTCCACGGCGGCGCGTTGCAGTTCGTAGTTGTTGGCGTGGCGGCGGTCGGGGGACAGGGCCAGAGGACTGCGGGCGGCGCTGAGGTTGCGCGCCGAGGGTGGTGGCGTTTGGGGTGCCAGCAACGGCGATCCCACGGTGCCGTGCACGATGCTGGGCGGGTGCATTCCCAGGAGGCCCGTCTTGTGGGGACCCGTCATCCTGCTGGGTGTCTTGTGGCCGCTGCCGGCCGTGGTGATGGTGAGAATCTGCTGCGGGCTGAGCGCCGTCGTGGTGGCGATGGTGTGTCGTTTGGGACGATGTCTGCCACCGAGGCCCATGATCGGGGAGGCCCCATTGCCAGTACCCAAGCTCATGCCCACGTTCATGCTCATGCCTGCGATCTTGTGTCCGAGCAAGGGCGACGTTCCCGAGTGTCGGCGAGGGGGTCCTTGCAGAAGGGACGATGGCGCTGTGCCTGTGGCTGCAGTCGTGGCTGCGGTTGGCACGGGGCCGGCGTTGATGGCGGCGGTTCTGTTTGGCGATGCACCAGTTGACAGAATCGAGGGCAGCCCGAGTGGCGCAATGCGATTGTGCTGATCTCCGGTTGAAGAAGTGTCACGGCTTTCGATGGGAGCGTTCATTGTGTTTCTGTTCGTTTTGGTGTTGGTGTTGGCGTGGGTGGCTTTGGGTGGCTTTCGTAGTGTCGTCCTTGGTGAACGCGGATGCGGGAGAGAGCAGCGTGGAGTGGTGCTATACTGAATGTTCTTCTATTATTCCAAGTATGCGCTGCCGCTTGAGTGTTGTGTGATGTGTGATGTGTGATGCGCAATGTTTGATGTGAGGCTTCTTTGAGGTCGTTGATCTTCTGTTGTTGATTCACGCGGGTGTTGAACCGCTGAACCGCTGAAGTGCGGAGGCTTGAGGCGGTGTTCGCAGATTCCGTTCTGTCTTGTTCTCTCTCTCCCTGTCTTGGTGATGGCTTCCCATTTCGTCCTCACTTGTTCTGTGCGTGCTTTGCTCGCCTTGTTCTTCACCGAGGTGTCAACAAGAACTCCATCGGCGACACGGGGAAGGGTGGGATCTTTCAGTCACGGGACCACGCATCAGTCACGATCACGGCATCTTCTTGCATCCATCGTTGCGGATCCGCATCTCGCGTGGGATCTCTCGCCGAGTCTCCTCCTGTGGAAGTGGTTGCATCTTTCATGCAAACGTAACAGGCGACGATGCTCGTGGCGACAAACGTGCAACAACAAACGCTCATGCGCAAGTGAAACGAACCATGATGCATTACAGAGCGGCGTTGCTTTTGACGCTGACGGCGCTAGCATCGACCTGCACTTCGACTGCTGTGCTCGCAAACAGCGGCGCAGCAGCAACAGCCGGGACCGCCAACAACGGTCAAAGGGATCCCTTCATCGCGGCCGCCCCGTTGATCGTGGCGGCCGTCTGCTCGGACGGCGTCGCCATGGTGGCATGCCATGTGGCCTTCAATGACGAACGCCTGCTGCTTTCCAAACGCGATGCCACGACGATTCTGCACGACCGCGATCTGCCGCGCACCTACCATGGTCCATTCCGCATGCATGTCATCGATGCGACGGGCTCCTGCCTCATGACGTGCGGCTGGAGGGCCGATGGAGATATGTTGGTGGATCGATGTCGATCGATCGCGCAGCGTGAACTGCAGATCTTTGGCGCGTCGTCGGCCGAGGTTGTGGGCAAGCAAGCCTCTTTGTGGATGGCGCGGTGCGCGTCGTCGGATCGGGTGAGTGTGGTGCATGGTGCATGGTGTTGTATGGCATGATGAGTATGGCAGTATGGGTATGGCAGAATCCTATTCTCTGCTTTGTCTGCTTGCTTGCTTGTTCCCTATGTATTCCACGAAAGTGTACCAGCATGCTAGGAGTGAGATTGAGGGAAGGATAGTCTCGCAATGCAATGGAATACAATACCACCCAATACCAGATCCCCAATGCAGACTTCTCACGCTCTTGATGAACTTTCTACAATGTTTCGCTACTTGTTTTGTCAATCTACACACTGCTGCTGCGACTTCGTGCAACGCACCACAATACAATACGATGTCAGCAACGATCACTCAGCGCCGTCGCAATGATGATTGAGCCCGACTCCGTCAGATCATCCTCCCAATTGCTGTTTTTGGATGCCACCGGATCCTACCCTATGAATGCGCTGGCGCTTGGCAAAGGTTCGGAATGGATCAACGTCCAGCTTTCCAAGACCAACTTTCGATGCATGCGAGCGGAAGATGGCGTGAAGGCGCTGTTGAACATGATTGCCGAAGATGATGTCACGAAGCTTGGCGATGAGACAAGGTTCGAAGTTGCGGTTGTTCAGAATCGGCAGATGAAACGCCTGTTCGTGTCGGATCTATTTGGGTTGGCGAAGTAACGAAGCGTGCAGCGTACTTCTCGAGAGAGGTATGTCGCAAGGCGCCTTGCGCAATACACCGCATGCGTTTTGCTATGTCAAATCGTTCGTATGTGGCTCATAGAATCTCTACGTTGAGGGAGTAGCGATTTCGCTACTTGTCACAACAGCGCAGAGTCGATCATTTCGCGCGTGTTGCTGTGCACTTCTTATAACCACGCGATTAACGTCGTGCCTCTCTTCATTTCGAACTGCCAACCAACGTTTCCGCCACCTCGGCGGGCGCTGCTGTTGGTTTCACGATGCTTTCCAACGTCGCCTTGTCACCTTCAGAGAGCGATGTTCTGGCCATGGTATCAAATACGATGTCACATTCCTCATCCGGACTTCCATCTTCGTTCTGACACGGACGGAACAAGTAAGATGCTGCTGCTCCGAAGTTGTACACCTCCAACGGATCTCTGCCAGTGCCATCATCCAACAGCTGCCAAGAGCAAAGGCGATTTGAATGGAGCAATGAAACGCAATAGCATGGAACGAGATGTTGGCGTGAGTACGAATACGAATACGAATGTGCATGAATGTGCCAGTACCCACGAGCGTCCAAACGAAGAAGAATCATACTCGTACGGGGTAAGAAGATGCGTGCAATCGTCGAAGTAATTATAGCACACGGACAGAGCCACGGCAAAAATGACTGCGACAGCAACAACAACTCACCTTGACGCATTTCGATTTCACGTCAAAGATCAGCGGCAATCCATTCGGAATTTCCAAGCCAGTGATCTGCTCTTCTGGGATCTCGCACAGATGCATCAGCAATCCACGGATAGCGTTCTCGCTGCTGGATATCAGAACTCGCTTGCCCTGATCCAACGTATCGGCTTGGATGCGTTCCACGAAGTACGGGATGGTGCGATCCATGCAATCTTTCAGCGATTCGGTTTTCGGGAGCTTGCGCTGCAGCACCATGTCGCCCTTTTCGATGCTGCGGATCAGGGATTCGCGGAAGGAGTACCGCACGTCACGCAAGTATTCACGATATCTGGGATCGTTGCCTGGATAATCGGGCGAGAAGGACGACACAGGCGGCGGCTTGACGTCGTATCCCCTGCGCCATGCTTTGAACTGCTCATCGCCATGGCGTTGTCGGACCATCTTCTTTGATAGTCCCGTCAGCTTTCCATACATTCTGCAGTTTGAGTATCGAGATGTACAAGTAGAGGGACGCACATGAATCACAGTTCATAAGATGATAGAGTGGAGAGATTGGAATGTAGGACAAGAGGATAATGGGAAGGGGTAATGGTGCATAGTAGAGCAACACCACACAATGTGTGAGAGGCTTTCGCCAAGGAGTCGTAGGTGCAGCATGTCCAGTCAAGTTTTGCCACGGTCAGCTTCCCACACTCACACAGTAACAGCCGCAGAAGCAGAAACAGCTCCAGCAATTCCCCTCAACTTACCTTTCATTCAATCGCCATGTCTTGATGATGGGCAACCACAATGCATCCATGGAGTCCATGACATACCACGCCGTTTCGATAGCACGAGACAACCATGATGTGTACACAACATCGAATTCAAAGCCATGGAGTTTGAGGAGCTTTCCAGCTTCCTTGGCCTCCACGATACCATCCTTGGCGAGTGGAGCGTCCTCCTGTGAGCGTGTACGTACGGATGATTTCGAGACAAGGGGATTCGAAGGGGAAAGCAATGGCGAGAGAAGTGTGTTTAGCATTCAGAAGTGGATAATACTTTTGTTCATCGCACTCAACACAATGCGATTCAATCAAATTATTCCAAGCAACACAAGAGAACACAACACAACACCATTCCGTGCGCTTCAGCCTGGTTCTCTCTGCAGCACTTACCCATCCTGTAAAGAGACCAAGTTTGTTGTGCTCCGTCTTGCCATGGCGAATGATGACGATGACAGAATCTCGTCGAATCGGTGTTGGGCCAAGTTGCTTCACGAGAGATGGGCTTGGCATGGAGGTGACGCATGGTGAACTGTACATCTCAGGACTGACGTTTTGCTGAGCAGCATCCGCATCATTGACAATCGTAGTCGCAGTGGTGGGATCGGCAGCCGTCGTCATGCCGTTGGCTTCTTTCGATTCGAGCTGTTGCTTGTTCAATTGGATGGGCTTGCCCATGTTGCCATCAGAACCATCGTCTTCAATTTCGGCGTCGTGATCGACGAATTCTTCCGCCCAATCTCCGAGTTCACGCACGGCATTCAATTTGTACAGGCTGCGCTCCAACGGTGCCATGGGGCGTTTGTTCCTCCCCATAGTACTGTCGTATCCGGGCACGTTCTTGGCCCATTCCTTCTCTCGTTTGAGGGCTTCCTTTAGCAGCCCCGGCTTTTCCAGGAACATGCCGCTCATGTGAATCTGGCTGACAGTGCGTTCCTCGGAGGCTGGCGGAATCGGTTGCATCATGGCATCGAACTTGTAAATGATCGGAATGCCAGTGGGAATGGCGATGGCTGGAACGTCGCAGCGTATGAGTGTGTGTATGGTGCGTCGGTGCATACCATGCGAATTGGGCGAATATGGATGATGTGAGGAATGATTCATCTGAGCTGGCAAAATCAAAGGTACTTGTAATGGTAATGGCAATAGCAATGGAAAAAACGCTGCGAACATACTTCGACTATTCTACTTCACACAATGAAGGCCATGCTCAAGTCCCATGCCATCCCATCCCATTTCACTCCACATCCAACACACGCACACGCACACGCACACTCACCTTGAATCTCCTCATCACCGATGTTGTCAATCGTCTTGACCAATCCTCGCAGGGTGTTGGCGTGCGCCACGACCAAAACATCACGACCGCGCTGCAATTCCTGCTTGACCTTGTTCTCCCACAAGGGACCGGTTCGCTCCATGCAATCCAGCAGAGACTCCGTGACGGGGATCTGATCGATCGTGAGATCCGCGTACTTGCGATTGCGACCCGGCCAATGCTCATCGCGGATCGTCAACGGCGGCGGACGCGATGTGAGGGAACTGCGCCATTCTTGCACGAGGTCGTGTCCCAGCTGCTCGGCGGTTCCCTTCTTGCTGAGCCCCGTGAGAGCACCATACATGCGTTCATTGAGCCGCCAGGATTTGAAGACGGGCAGGTAGACCTTGTTGAGCTCCTGCAGGATGACCCACGTCGAGCGGATGGCACGTTTGAGGCGCGACGTGAAGACGACGTCGATCTTGTATCCGCCCTCCATGAGCAAGCGTGCCGCGTGCTCGACTTCTCGCAGGCCCTGTTCTGTGAGGTCGGGATCGGCCCATCCCGTGAAGGTCTTGTTGGCATTCCATTCCGATTCGCCGTGACGCACGAGAATGAGCGTGCCTGGTTCCTTTTTGGGGCGTTTGGAGAAGAAGAGAGATCGGGCCATCTTCAAGGGCGCTCGGATGATCTTCTTCACGATGGATCGCTTCCTGAGCTGCATGTCGGCGTATCCGTCCTCATTCAATTCCGGATCGACGTTTTCTGCCGAGTCGGGGCCGGGTGCGGATGCGTAGGTGTTGGTGGAATGCGATGATCGCTGACGGCGCTTCGGTTTTGGTTCCAAGAAGGCGCTGTACCCGATGGGCTCTCGCTTGAAGGCAGGAGTGTACCCGTTGATGTCGGACGGCATGCTGTAGCCATTTTTTGCCGATGTGTAGAACCAGACCGGTTGGTTTGGATTCTTCTCCTCCTCACTGTCCTGTTCGTCACCTTGACTCGCATCTTCATTGTCATTGTTGCGGTTGGCGTCATTCACGGCGCTCAACTTGGTGCCGAACGATGAGCATGTCAACACGGATGCGACCGTTGCTGCTGAAGCCCTTGATGGTGCTGGTGGGGCGAAGCAGGTTGCCTGGTGGACCTGAGATGCGACGATGAGAGCGCAGCAGAGCATCAGACGCTGAAACGACGGACTTTCCTGCGCCGACTTCATGTTGGTCGTTGCCATCGCGCTCGTATGTGCTCGTCCTATGGTGCGTATGCTCAGAACGAGAATCCAGCTTCGGTGGTGGAGCGCAGATAGACGACGGCGATGCTCTTCTTTTATGGGAGAATGAAGGTAGGTAGGTCGAGCGGAACACATGGATGAGTGCAAGAACTCTTCCAGTGCTCCCACCAGGGCTGTGCGTGTCCGCGATGATGTCGTACGTCGGAGGCAGACGTTGTCTTCATTCCTTCACGTGGTTCATTGGTGTGTCGACGTACGCAAATTCGCGAAGAACAACACGAAAGAAGAAGAAGAAGAATCGACACACGAAGGTATCCTCTTCAGTACGGACTATACAAGTACTACTTGTACGACCCACCCGATTCATTTGAGCTCGGCCGCCTTGTTTTTCTTAGCCGTTGCCGGACCATGCTGAAAACCCATTGCCTCATCATACATACGGACATGAATAACTTTCAAACAGGGAGCGTTAAGTACATGCAGCCAACAAATGCGCCGTCACAGCTGCGTCGGGCCAAACAACGGAAAAATAAGGAAAACGTGTCATCGCAGAGATGGCGATGCATTTGCCCTTGTTTTCTGCGCGACTTGTTCGCTTTGTTGTGGGTGTGTTTGATGGCGGTGAAACGGTAGAAGCCAAAGACAGATCGAGCGAAACGACAACAACGACGACGACAACGGCAACAGCGAACGTCTCTCCTTGCATCAATGGCCAACCCAACCAACCAATCAGCAACATCAACAACATCATTGTTAACATCAGCTTCGCCAGCATTGCCATTGCCACGACCATCCCCATCAACAGCAACAGCAACAGCAACATCAGCGGGAGCAAGACGAGACAGGAAACTGGAGACAGCACAGGATCGAAGTTAAAACGAAACGAAACGAAGCCGAGCCAGACCAAGCCAAACCCCTCATCACACACTCACCTTTTGACAGCCACGAAACGGTAGAAAACATCATCACGTGAGCTGCCAACCTTTCCATTCGGCGAGATATCCAACAACGCTTCGTCACCGTCGCACCACACACGATACTCGCACTAATACGCTGGGTACTCGCACAGTGCAATAGCATTCCCACGCTACAATTACACAAGCAGCATACTACACGACGACGAGTGTCAGTGATCCCATCCAGCAAAGGGACGAAGAACTTGAGGAGAGCATCAGGAGGACATTAACCATCCCTTGCATTGGAACATCTAACGAAGCAAGCATCCACCAGGAACGACAGACGGTTGATTGCCACATTGATTGAGTCATCGATTGCTTTCCAACACTTTGCGAACAACGGCGAAGGAACTCCGAGCTACGAGGGAGTGTGTGCGTGAGTGAGTGAGTTGCTCCAGCGCATGATGAATACGCCGCAGGGCATTGACGATGAGACGCAACGATTCTGACAATGACGTGACGAAGAACATATGAACCATCCGGAGAAAGCACTGCGGATTCGGGACGATGCACCCTTGATGATGGATGAGATTGATCATGCATGCCATTCTGTCTACGAGATGATTCACTTCGTTCTCACTCGACATCTCCGTGTTCCCTGTCTTTTCATTTCCGATTGCCGTTCTCATTCACGAACCCACGACGGCACGTCCCATCATGCCGTTTCTTCTTCATTGGCCATCGTTGGCCATCATTGGTTTTTGTTTGTCCATGCCATTCTTTGCTTCGTCAAATGCACAACAACATTGGAAATCGCAGAATCAAACGCAGAATAAACCAGAACAGGAAAGAAAGGACAAAAGGCAATACAAATGATGAAATTCAGACGGCTGTTCCTGCTGGTTGCATTGCTGCTGGCGTGCATGGTGCAAGCAGAACAACAGCAACAAAATGACGATGCCAACGGCAACGACGATGCTGCGGCTGGAGATGACGCTGCACAGGCGGAAAACGACGACGGCAATGCATACGCCAATGATGATGCGGCTGATGACGATGATGACCAAATCGTGTACTGGACCAACTACGCCATTCTTCCAAAGCGTTGCATTGTGTAGTAAGTTCAACACGTGCTGTCATCATTGGGATTGAAAGATCAAACTTATTGTGGAGCCGACCAATCAGTACCACATATCATGCATGATGAACGAGAATTTGAACCTGGATGATCCACAGACCATATCTCAGAAAAACCACTCACGCCTGTCACCTCTGCTCTATTCTTGCTTCCACCGTCTTCTCACCATTGCCATCGATTGATTCGCGCAACAGCAACAACGTCGATGTCATCGTCTTTTCGCTGTTCGATGACACCAAGAATCAGTGCACCGATACGCCAATGGGCACATACACTGCCGCCGTTCCCACTTTCGTTGATGGATATCTTGAGTACTACGCCAAGGTGCAAGCCGCGAAGGGCTACGACGATTATGTGGAACCAGATGCTTCCCAGTACACCACGTGCACGCAACAGGTCATCGAAAATGAGGTGTACTACCTGCAACTGGGATGTTCGGACGATTCCACCCAGCAGCTGGCCGTCAACGTTTACACGGATAACACATGCACAACGCGCGCCATCGTGGATGGATACGACGACTCTAACATCGACGCAACCGCCATTCAGGTGAGTGCCACGAGTATCATTGGAAATTGTGTTGAAAAGGATTGCTTTGTTGTACTCTACTCGCAGTTGTACGCCAACGCTCACGCAATGACTTGCTCTGTTGATACTCTATGCAACTGCCATTTACTCTCCTCGTCCTGGCGCCATCCACGATCACAGCTTCCGTTCAAGCACTGCTCCCAATGTGTGAGCTGGGTGGACAAGAACGACGACGAGGTCGATGATGCCACCTACTACGAGAACTATCAGATGGACTCCCCTTTCTGCTCCACCGCATGGACGTACAAACAGCAGTGCAACCGCAAATGCCAGAAGACCGGATTGGAACCACGTGAGAAGGAAGGATGGACGACACCTGACAAGATCCTGCTTGTTTTCCTCGGCATCTTCGGTACCGGAATGCTGGTTGCCATCCTCCGGAAGCGCCAGAAGATGTCCAATAAGGATGCCCTTCTGGAACAGGCCGCCATGAGCGCAGCTGGTCTGCAGCAGGCGCATGTCATCGGTGTCTTCGTCCTCATCGTCATCGTGATCACCGTCTTCGCATTGCTGCAATTGAAGAACATAACGTGGGGCCTGATGCTGATCATGAACACCGCACTGTTTGGATACCTGATGAAGCTCACCGTGGACAGCGGCGTCAGCGCAGGCGAAGCGGTGATCGGGCCCGATGGTACCATCATCCGTCGCGCGGATTCCGATGACTCCAGCATGGCAAGCTCCGTGCCACATGGCATGGACCCACCCTCCAAGAATGCGGGAACCTACCACCTGCCGCAGATTGCATAAACGAAGCAAACGAAGCAAGCGGCGGCTGTAGCCGCATCTGCATCACATGGTTGGTAACCATCTGCACAGATCAAACATGCCCTGACAAAACCAACGACCGGCATGAAAAGTTACTGGCTGCGACTTCCCTCTCCTGATCAATGTCGTGATGGATCAGCAAAGCAAGCGATACGCAGGAAATCCAATCGACGCACGCAGACAGAGAAAGAGAGAAGAATGAAGGAATGAAAACATGAATGAATGCTTCGAGGATTCGTCGTTTGCCAACAGGCAAGCAACTTAGTCGACAACCCACCGAGTTCATCATTCATTCCACCACTGCGCCGTTCCACAAGAACAAGAGCAACGAGCACGCACATGTTAAGCATTAGTATCATTATTATTATCGTTATCGTTATCATTGCGATGGTGTCCTTCATCGTATAGTACAGGGAGCAGGCATGTGCACGTGCTTGTTTGCAGCGCATTTGGCGCCATTTTTCTTTTGTCTTGGGTGTGTGTTTTGGTGGTTGATTTGAGTTGATGGGAGACTCTGCCGACTCCAAGTCATGTCGCAGTCATGTCGTCCTCAACGGATACTTGTGGAATCGCTGTTGTTGGATTCCAACGCCAAGGCCAACAACAACGCCAACCAGAACAACGCCAACAAACACACACACAAGAGAGGAGCCAAACACAAGGATCTGGATGACCCCTGTTCCCACACAATCGACACAGCAACATTGGCAACTGAACACAGCCAAACACTCTCCTCTCCTCTACTCCACTCCACAAGCGGATCACCAAGACTCGTACAAGGAACAGACAGCAAGAAGATGGGCGTCGCAGATCGCTTGCGCAACATCGATGGACACAGCTCCGTATCGAGCGAGTTCCGCGTCTACACAGTGAGCGGAGGCGTGCTGTCCCTGGTCACGGTGCTCGCGATTGTGTACCTCGTCGCAACGGAGCTGCAGTACAACTTCCAGACGGTCACCAGAGAACGCGTCCATGTCAATTCCACATCCTCCACGGGGCTGGATGTCGAGTTCGACATCTCCCTGCCCAAGGTGCCGTGCAGCCTGCTCAATGTGGATGCCAATGACCCGACGGGCCAACCGCAGTCCTTCCATCTCGACAAGCAGCATCACATCTGGAAGCACCGCGTCAAGATGACGGAGGATGGCGACATTCAGATGGTCGGCGATCGGTCGAGGTTGGAGATCGGCAGCACGTTGCGGGATGAGAAGCATCTCATGGCGGAGCTGGAGAAGAAGGGAATCAACGCGACGACAGTGTCTGCGAAAGCGAATGCGTCTGCGGAGGCGACGCTGCCACCGAAGGAAACGGAATGCGGCAGCTGCTACGGTGCCGGCGACGAGCACGAATGCTGCGATACCTGCGAGGATGTCAAACGCGCCTACAAGCGCAAGGGTTGGCACCTGGACGATCCCAGCTCCATCGAGCAGTGCAAGCAGGAGAGCCAGGTCAACGAGGCCGACGATGAAGGTTGCAACGTGCATGGCGTCATCGCCCTGAGTTCGGGAGGCGGCAACTTCCATCTCGCTCCGGGACGGTCCCTCGATTCTCTCGATCATGATGAGCAAGGTCAGCTGTCCGTGTTCGATGTCCTCATGAAGACCTTCGAGCAGTGGAACGTGTCCCATTCCATCCACACCATCAAGTTCGGAGACGAATTCCCAGGGCATGAACGCCAACTTGACGGAGAGTGGAGAACGATCGTGGATGCCTACGGGATGTACCAATACTACTTCCAGGTACGTGCATTTCGTTTGTGCGTTCGTTTGTGCATATGTGTGTGTGATTGTTCTGCCTTTCCTTTCGTGGTGACAGCTGTGAATGTGAATGTGAAAGCGAATGAGTTTGCGAGTATGAGTATTAATGCGCTCGCCAAGCGATACATAAACAAGCTACGAGTGATGAATCAGAGCCAAACTCTAACTTGTGCTTCTCTATTATTTCTCTTCTTCTTCACGATGGTGTTCATGATGTTACATGGGCGTACATCTCACTGGATTGTACTGTATTGGAATGGAATGGATATCGTGCACAGGTGGTGCCTACGAAGTATGTGTTCCTCAATGGTACAACCATCCAGACCAACCAGTTCAGCGTCACGGAGCATCTGCGTCATGTGAACCCCGGTGGTGGCCGAGGCCTGCCGGGGGTCTTCTTCTTCTACGAGATATCGCCGTTGCACGTGGAGATCGTTGAAGAGTACCAAAGAGGATGGGTCCACTTCTTCACCTCCGTTTGCGCTGTCGTGGGCGGAGTCGTGACGCTCATGGGCGTGCTTGATCAGTTCTTGCATTCCAGGAACACCGCAGGTTCTGCGCAGCTGGTTCGGTAGTACAGAACTCTCGAGAATTGTGTGCTCTTGCACCGGTCTTGTGCTCGCAAGTACCATACACTTTGGAACACTCGTGCTCTCCACCATAAAACTCCATACTAGATCACTACGAAAAGTCCATCAACAACTCCGCTGCAATCTTCGTGATGTGCTCTGCTCGTATGGCCACTTCGCTCGAGCCAGCACCATCCTCAAGGCCCTTGTTGTACTGGCTCAGATTTCCTTCCTGATCACATTCCGCCTGTTCCACACCAGCATGCATTATACGAACATGATACAGAGTATTACAAGAGAAGTGTGGCAACACCATGGAGTAGGCGATTGTGTAGAGCGGAGTGAGCGATTGTGGAGTACCACCAAGGCATGGTAGTTGAAACATGAGGTGGGCTCTCTCTCTCTCTCTCTGGCGTAGACCAGAGGAAGGAGTGAAGTTGCACACGTATCCATTGCCATGCAACCATGCAACCACACACGGTCTCTTCTCACCTCGGTGGTCGCCCGCGATCTCGCCTCCAACACAAATAACCGCAGCAGTTCTGCCGCTGCCTTGGCCGTCTCCGCAGGAATGCGCTTCGTCGTGCCGCCAGCTGCTGTCCCATCCTGCGTGCCATCGCCGCAGTGATGCAGCAGGATCAGTTCCTTGACCAAATCCGATGGCAACGACTGTCCTTCATCTGGCGTTGCCGACAGTGACAATGATTTGGGGGATCCATCACCGCTGAGGATGCTGCGTCTTGCCGATGTCATGGTGGTGCAGCAGGAGCAGGATGGATTTGGACAGCGTTGAATGGAGGCGAGTGATCAGTTGTGGAGGGTGTCTGGGCCAGGTGCTCGTGCCATGCCGTGTTGTTTTTTGTGATGAGGACGAAAGCAACATTCGCGACCATCATGGTCGTTCCATTTTTCGTGTTGTTGCTTGTCTTGTTCGAAAGTTCACTCCACGAGGTCCGGAAGGATATTCTAAGAGGTCTGCAAACTATTTCAACGTGCCAACAAGAGACAACAATTAGAGTGTCCCTTGATGGAGATCGGTTCATTCCATTCCACTTCAAGGAAGATCTGAAGTGTTCTCCCTTCTTCGTTGGTGGTGGTAACACGATCTTCGTCAACCGCCGTCCGCAACCTAGATGATCAATCGACCATTGCACTCGAAGCACTTCGGCAACAAAGAGGTGTAACCACACCAAAGCGATTTCGGTTTGGAGCAGTTGCAAAAGCAGAGCGCAAGTGCAACCCTCTGCTCCCGGAAGACTTGATGCAGAGACTTGGGTCCCAATACATCAAGAGAAGTCGTCCTTGAAGGAACATAACATGTCAAACGCCAGCCAAGTGATGATGCAGCGACGGCGCCACTTGGGCATGCTGTTGGTCGTCGTGCTGCTCATCTCGAGCACCGTCGCATTCCAGCCATCGCTGCGACCGAGATCCGCGCGCATGCATCCTGGAACCGATATCCAGAACGCCCGCAATCATCGATCATGCCGCATCGCCGAGCAGCTGCCATGTGGCTCTGGAAGGATGCCGGCATTCACGTCAACACCAACGCCGCCTGCGACATCGCGGCTTTACAACGGCATGTGGAGCTCCGACGACGATCTAGAGGGACCTGACCGGATCAAGGCGTGCGTGCCGTACTTGCTGCCGTTGATCGATGGAGACGTCTTCGGAAATTATATCTACGAACGCATCCCCATTCCGCTGGGCTTCCTGCACGAGCTTTTGTTGCAGCCGCTGGTGAACATCTTCGACGGCATCCCGTTCCTCAGTTTCATCTTCTTCGTTGCCCTCACTTTGGGAACGCGAGGCAACATGGACATGAGCCGCGGCGTGCGGTTCAGTGCGCAGCAGGCGGCAGCGTTGGATATAGCACTGCTGCTTCCAGCCATTTTCGGTGAAGGATTCCAGGCCAGCGACATTCCGCGTTACTTGGCGGAACCATGCAGCAACTTCATGTGGTACACCTACATGGCAGCGATAGTGTACTGCGTGTACAGCAACCTGCAGGGGAAGAAGCCAAATCAAATCCCCTTCATCAGCAACTATGCTGAGAATCTTGTGGGCCCAATGTAGGTGACATGGTGACCTTGCGAGGTGAAGACGCATCAAATTCATACAAGTGCGCATGAGAGGAACCTGAAGATACGGCGAGTACTGGTGCCAGTATGTACGAGTGATTACGCTCCTGTCTACTCTGACATTCGACGTATTATCTCTCTCTATTAATTCCGTTTCCATGTCGGTAGAAATGAATCCGCGGCCGTCATAGCATAACGAACTCAACCACTCCAACCATCAAATCATCGATCTGCTCGCCTATCTACCTCCCTGTCTACTATACGTGCCCCATCCCTCCGCCATCTCAGTCCTTCTTCTGCCTTGCTTTCGTGGGTGCCTCCGGCTTCTTTTTTCCGGCGGAGCTCTTCCGCCTTTTCGGAGCTGGCGCTTCGACGGCGCCACGGACGAAACCGCAGCGAACTGCTTCCCTCGCAAGGATCTCCACCTCCGTCGCGAGGTTGCGCTCTTCTCGTTCCAATTTCTTCAACAGCGCCAGCATCGCTGAACACTCCAGCTTGATCCTGGTCAGTTCCTGATCGTCGGCTTCCATGGGCTCCTCGTCGCCACCATCTCCGCCATCAACATCGCTATCATGCTCGTTATTGTCATTGCCATCACTCTTTTCATCACTTCCACCACCGCCGTTGCCACCATCATCATTGTTATCGTCATCGTCGTCGTCATCCGAATCGCTCCCGTACATGCCCAACTTCATGCGAAAGCCGCCGCTGGGCCCACCGAAGCCGCTGTGGCCATACGCGTCAACGGCACCGTTGTCACCAGCGTAATCCTGATCACCTCCCATGTCCTCATCCTCCGTATCCGTTTCACCGTCCGCCTGGTTGGCAGCTGGAACAACGAAGGTTTTGCCGCCGGTATCTTCGTTCACAGAATGGTCGTTGCCATCGCTTTGGTTCAGGCTGCTGTTGTCATCGTCGCTTTCGTTGCCGAATGTCATCATCGCCGCGTGGATCTGCAAAGCTCCAGTTTGAGCGACAGCGGGAGTGCGATTGGTAGATAACGTACAAGTCTGAGTCTGAACGCCTGCGAGCGCTGCAGGAGTGTTTGCACAGGTGTATAGAGTATCGTGTAGTATTGCAGTACAGTACAGTGCTCTACTACCTTCTGCCGGTGTCCGGATGCGGATGGGGATGTGTGAGGATCTTCGTCATGGCTGTTGTTGTCGTCGTGATCTCTCTCCTCCGTCGTGGCGACTTGCGAGGCTTCCACGACTCAAGTGTTCACGACTGAACACTCGCATGACGTCACAAAACGAGGTCTTGGTCACCAATTTGGGAAACTTGCCGCGGCGAAGGATGCCATCAAATCTTGCCGCAACTGAAATAGATCGAAGCCTTGGCGCTGTCCTCTCTTCTTCCTCCAGGTGGAGTGGCATGTTCGGCACAAGATTGGAGGTCTGTTGTGTCGGATACACCTCCAGCCTCCCCAAGGAAGATGAGTCGCGCCAACAACAAGGGGAGACAGATGGCCAACAACGACAGCAACAGAACAGATCCAAACTCTGCAGAACAGACAAGGTGCGGCGCCGATCGTGACAGAAGCGCAGCAGTGCTGACACGAATGCGCGTCTGGAAGTTGCCGATGGCAAAGATCTTGTCTCTTTCCTTGGCATCCAAAATCAAGGGGGCAAGATGTCATGGTCGTACCCATTCAGTTGCGCTTTCATCATCCACAGCAATAGCACCATTTCGAGCAGACTTTCACAAACAGTGCCAAACCACGAAGAGGCTGACAGATCGACGTCGCCACAATCGTTGACGACTGTTGAGCTCATTTCACAAATCCAATCCAATCCAATCCAATTGAACTCGAGTCGAGCTGGGCTGAGCCGAGCTGAGTGGAATTCAATCAAATCAAGCCAAACCAAACCAAGCCAAGCCAAACGAAAGCACAGACGCAAACAAGACGACAACGATGGCGCCATTCAAAGCCCAACCCATGCGACGCTCTTGCCCCATGGCAATGCTCATGCTGCTCTGGACAGCCAGCCTCTTCGTGCCGTCTCTGGCGGCGCCGGCCTTCATGGACGGAAGCCTGGGCGAAGAGATGAGCAACGCCATCGGTGCCACCCGCAATCTCGAAGAAGCGCCCCCGTGCAGCCTCTGCCGCAACTCGCTTTCTCCGGTGCCGACAAAGCTGAACGCCACGTTCGCCTACAAGAACGAGACCTTGTCCTGCGAGGTTCTCTACGACGAGACCCTGGCGTTCAGCGACGAGGAGTGCACTGCCTACGAGTTCGGCCCCGACGCGAGGTTCTACGAAGACGCTTGCGGATGCACGTCCTTCTGCGAAGGCTGCCCCGGATTGGAGATGAAGAACAAAGACGGCGTCTACTACGACGGCATCCTCGCACGCGGCTGCGCCGAGAGACACCGCGATGCTGGAACCTTCCTCAACAGCAATGATTGTTTGCGCTATCAGTTTCTTGCAAGGGACCCGTGCTTCTGCGCTCCTTTTGACGAAGAAGTCGACGCTTCGGAGTTTTCCTTTGAGCCCTCTTCGACCCCCTTGACGCCCGACAGCCCGTGCTTCGAACGGTCGATTGATGTCTTTTTCGCGTCGAGATCGGTCCACCACAACGCGAGCGAAGACTCGCGATGGGTATTCTGCCCCAACACTGTGCAGACCCTCAACACGTACATCTACTCTCTGGGAATCTTCACCCTGCAGCCCCCAATCCTCGGCATCCCGAATGCTCACTACCTCTGCGGCGAAGATGGGTCAAGCCAAAACAACTGCATCTTTGACCTTGGCGAGGCTCAGTCGGTCTTCTTCGGAGAAATGGAAACCATCACGGTCCAAGGCTTCACGTTCCGGGGCAGTCTACTTGCCTCGAGCATGAGGTTCACAGGGCGCGTCACGTTCATCGACTGCATCTTCAGAGTAAGTTACACTACCACAAAACGCGTCGGGACAGAATTGCTTGCTGAAACAACAAATATGAGGCAACCACTTGTGTGTCCATCCTGTTTGCGTGGCCAACTTTGCTATCTACGTTCCTGTAGCTCTGGTCAGCAACATGTTGATGGGAGCATCATCACTACTCTATTCTGCTCTGTGTCTGTTCACCCGCCCGCCTGCATGGAATACGCCACGCCCATAGTGCAAACTGCAATGCGCTCTGCGTACTCGTATGAAAGACGACGTCCAATCAAGCATCTCACCAATACCGATATGTCATCTTCCTTTCTGCCTGTCTCTCTATATATGTCGATGCATGTTGCTGGCTCAACATCTGCCTACCATGCGCATCCCTCCATCTACCCGCGGTGCCTGTTTAAAGGACATGGTGACAGAATCCGTTGTATTTGCAACTGCCCGGAGGGAGAACGGAAATTTCGTGCTCGAGACCGAAGCCTTTCTCTCTTTCGTTAACTGCACCTTCCTCGTAAGTACCATCGGATCCAAACGTTGCCATGTACATGAAGGCCGTTGCCTCGCCCCCCACCAGCGATCGAAACTTGCAAAATTCTTGCGCAGCCCGAGGCCAAGCGCGTATGCACTCCTACGCTGACCACAATCTTCATCGCTGTGTGCTGCACCGATGGCTCATGCAAACGTCATGCCTCACGTCATTCCTCGCTCTCCTCGATCCTCTCCTTTGCTTTGCCTCGGTCATCGCAGGATAACACAATCGTCGCCACATCCAGGACCAAAGCCCAGGCATACTCGGAGCAGTTTGGGTTGCAGGTCAGCTTTGACGGTTGCATCTTTCAAGGCGCAACCACAGACATTGACCTTGCCAATCCCTGCCCTGGGTGCCGCTCGCAAGCGATATTTATGTCGAGCGCCACAAAACTCACCATCAAGAATTCATGCTTCATCGACAGCGCCTTCGTCGGTGCTATGGTCATGGCTTCGCAGGGCGCAAACCCCAATCCAACGGTCGTCGAAGTGTCGAACAACTTCGTCCAAAATGTGACTTCGGTGGCCCACGGTGGTTGCCCAACCATGCTGACCTTTGAAAACTCCGGAGCTGTTGCATGCCTCGCAAATGCATTCGAGGCCCAAGCATGCCCCAGGACTTTTGTCGATGTCACGTCGTCTCCAAGTCAAATGCCCAGCACCGATCACGTTCTATTCACGGACGCTCCATCCCCAATCGCGTCTATGGCACCTACGGATGTTGTGGTCGCTACCGAAGTCCCCACCGCAGCCCCTACTTCAGCTCCGACCGCAACCCCTACTTCAGCTCCGACCGCAATCCCTACCGCAACCCCTACCGCAGCCCCTACTGCAATCCCTACCTCAGCTCCGACCGCAATCCCTACCGCAGCCCCTACCGCAACCCCTACTTCAGCTCCGACCGAATCTGGTGTCGTGCGGCTTCAATATGGACAGGCAGCAATGATCATGCTTGCGGCCGCATCCGCGATGCAGGCTCTCCTCTAAGATGGAACGTCTTGAACACCTGCCAACTATACCGCCGCTGTGCAACACCGCATAGTCTTGCATGCAGTGGAGCAGCCACAGATCTTGCTCGCCCGACCTCAAGTATCGATGTGAAACATCCTGCGTGTTGTCATGGAAATGGTGCATAACACAACACAAACAGCGCAGGCAGCAACGAGGCAAGAGCATATCCCACAGAAAATACAAACAATAACTCTTAATCATTCTATGTAAGCATTCAACTGTTATATCTGTATAGGAGCAGTTCAACGGGTTCGTATCGGCAAGAGCACCCGTCTCCGAGCAGCTTCGTGTCTACGCACGAGTAGTTGTGATGGCATGGCAATCGAAGATGGCGTTCTGCCGGCGAGCAACAGAGATTGAAAAGCTGTGTAGTTCAAAACAAACAGATAGACGTGCAGGCAGACGGTACACAAGGAGACATACATGTAGACATGCGTGCTCGAACGAAGAAAGGAGAAACATGCGTTCATACTCTGCACACTCAGACAAGACGCAGAGACGGCATCTAAAGGCGATGGGATTCACAGCTTCGCGCTCCGAGAACATACGTCGAAAGATTTGTCCCAGTTGTACTTTCACGGTACCTCCTTTGTGTATTAATCCCTTGTACTGGCACCTGCGGACAGCTTCACAGCAAAAACACCGTCTCCGCAGTGTCACAGGACTTTAGCGGACCTTGGGATTCCATCGCTGCATGATACCTTGACGGTGCCCCAACGCTCTCTGCGTCGTGTAACTTTGATCTCACACTTGCGAATGCTATTCGACTGAGTACAATAGGAGGGAGCGATAGCGATATCCCGCTGTGACAGTCCCAATTTCGCAAATCGACGTGGGTATGCTTATTATGTATGTTTATGTTATTTGTATCGATGGGCTTGGACTTGTATTCGGCGATGGCCAAAGGAGATCTGCTGACTCATTTGGTGGTTTTCCCGATCAACGCCATGCCTTCGCTCGGCAAAGAGCTGTGATCCAGCAACGAGCAGTGATCTTGTGCTCCAAATCTCTCTGCTGCTGCTATCGAGACACCCGTCGCATGCACGGATCGCAGGTAAGCACTTCTTATGCCATGAAACCGGCCATCAAAGTTGCTGCCATTCCCATGCCCATACCGAGCGACATGATGGTGGAACCGATGCTGGATGCATCAGAGGAGGTGTCCTCAACCTCGAGCGTGCGGATGTCCTTCGTTCCGTACATGACCTTGAGCTTGGTGGTGCCATCCGGGATGTCGGACGACTTCACCTCAATCTCGTATGCTCCCATGATGTTGGTCTTTCCCTCGGCCACCTTGGTGCCATCTTCGGTGGTGATCTTCACGTCCAGATCCGCCATCAACAGCAAGTCCGCATGAGATCCAAGCACGAAGTTGGATTCCTGGGCGAGATCGAGCTTCAGCTGGTGTGTTTCTTGGCGGTCTGCGTTGTCGGTGGTGCCGACTGGGCCAATATCTGGGCAGTTCACGTACATCGGTGTTGGGATGAAGGCTGCTCCGTTGGCGGCGGTAAGCTCGGTGTTGATGGAGATCTGATCGGCCATGTAGTCGATTGGGAGCTCGGTGACCCAGAACAGCTGCCACAGGGGAGAGTATCCCGCATCTGGGCGGTCGAGGTTGATCAGATTGCGCATGCCGGCATCACTTGGTCCACCTTGGTTGCCCTTCTCGGCCGAAACGCCACGGGTGAACTGGTTCACATGCCACAGTGGGATGGATGTGACGGCGGTCTTGCTGGCGAAGGTGGTAACGACTGGGATGGCGTAGTCGGCATCATCTGGCTGCTCGCGAGTGGTAGGGTTGAAGTAGTCAAATGCAGACTGGTCGTTGACTTCGAAGATGAAGGTCTGAACCTCCTGTCCCTTGAAGAAGGCAGTGATGGGCTTGATGGGGGCGGTTGCAGCCTTGTCCACTGGGCTCTGGAGGGAGGATCCAGTTGGGACGACTGGGAAGTTCATGATGATGTCGGTCTCCTTGAGGGTATTGCCACTGGTGATGACATCCCCGGCACTCTTGAAGGTGTCTGCAACATAGGTATCATCAACCATGACGAACTTGACGTTCATGAAGTCGGAGTAAGAGTTGCCATTGCTGGTGTGGAACTCGAGGATTGGCTTTCCAACAACACCAGTGAAGTCTCCGGTGGTGGTTGCCATCATGACCTTCTGGATTGGGACATCCGAAGATGGGCTCATGTTTGGTGGTCCCTTGATGAGATCTGGGTAGGTGCCTGGAGCGAAGATGCGGAACTTGTAGTAGTGGATGAGGCGGTTGTTGTACCATCCTCCGTGGGCGATGAACTTCTTGTTGACCTTGTCGTAGTCCATGTTCTGTGGAGAGAGATCGGCGGCCTCGTACACGGTGGCAGGGACGGCGGCGATGTAGTCATCGCCAATCGCAGCCATGGTGCCGTGGGCGGCCATGGCGATGGCAGTGACGATGAAGGCAGTGGCCTTTTGGAAGTTCATGTTGTCAAGCTGTCGTTTGTCTTCTTTTTTGGTTGTTTGAGTGCCGAGTGTTGGCTGTTGGTTGGTTTGCTGATGCCTTTGCCTTTGTGTTTGCTTTGTGCCGAGCTTGGATTTGTGAGAAGAGAGGAGTGAGGAAGGGAGATGTCCCTGCTCTCCACGACGAGGCTCCCAAGAGATACCATGTCAAAGCATGCAATCAACCAGAGCGGACGCGGTGGGATGCTGGTGCCCTTGGCGGTGTCTCGCCAAAGATCTTTGGATTCGCAGCTGATCCCTCTGCCGTGGCAGTATCGGGAGGCTGTGTACTCGTGGCACACGAGCAGGTACATCTCCCATTTCCAATGACGTTGGGGGAGTAGTCCAAGTCCAACATTCCCAAAGCACTTTCCGTCCTTCGATGTTTGGGAGGGGAAGGGACAAACCAAGGATGTTTGATGAAAGACGATTTCTTTGTGGATGTCCATGCGGTCGTTGTGTGGTCGTGGGTGTTTCCAGTTTTTATGGAGTCTCCGTTTTTGCAAGATCGCAGAATGCACAGGCTGCTTTCGCGGACCTTGGTCGCCTACCTCGTAATTCTCTCCGTCCAAGATTTAGAGACCGGCGAAGTCGCCACACCACCGCCGTAAATGTCGCCGAGACTGGGCAATCTGCGTGATTTATCCATATGTCTCACCTCGTCACAACACAGCCCTCAAATTACGCGCTCGTACTCGCTGGGAAGAACACAAGCGCGAGTGTATGCCTGCGCAGTGTTGAGTAGCCGTAGAGTAGATTACAGTAGAGTTGGCACATCGCACATGTGGCTGTTGATGGTGTTGACGCATGCATCTTTGGCCGCTTCGCTCGTGCTGGTGCTGTCGGCGAAGCTGCTGTGGGTTCCACATCTGTTGTATAGTAGTGGCTGGAGGAGAGGGAACCAAACTGCCAGCGCCGAAACAGAAACGGCGGACTTGCGGTACCGCCTGCAATGCTAAAGTCGTGGCAACCTCTTCGCCAAGAGACAGCTGCTTGGGTTCACACTCGTAAGACGAGATATGAACAAATACTATACTTGTTCTTGTGGCACATTTGATCATCCCTTGCCGTCGTGTTGCTTTGCGGCCTGGACCTGCATCCCTCTTGAGATTGCCTTGCAGGAGCACAGAGGAGACATCTGAACTGCTCCCGACCGAAGCGCAAGTTCGCTCAATCAACCAACTGCCTGCTTGTCGTTCATTTGAGAGGAGAAGGGGACGGAATCGAAGGTTCTGCCATGGCACATCAGTACCCTCCAGCGTAGGAACGTGGATGCGCCACGGTTTGATGTTCATTCTCCGGCGCAAGATCACGCTGGACTGGTAGAGTAAAGTAACGCACACTCTCAGGCTGATGTGCCAAGATCAAACAAGAGAGTATTCAACCTCAGCACGCCTTTGTTTTTGTTGCCTCTCAGGGTCTGTTCTGCACAGTCACATATCTGAAAGGTGTGTGATGATTCTCCTAACGTTGATCCCAATGATCTCCGCGTCACTTCTTCATCCGTTTGAAAATGGTAGAAGTTAGACTTCTTCTCTTGTCCAAAACAAAAACAATTATGTATTTACCGCAACCCTGTTCAACGGACATGTTGGAGTATCGATGCATCATAGTTGCTTGTGGGACACACTGAGTGGAATACCATGTACACTGGTCTAGATTGAGATTGAAAATTTGAGACTCGATCACTCTGCTGACTTTCTGTCGGCTTGCAAAGCCAACTATTGCATGAGTGGGTATGGGTTTCTTCTTCACCACCCATCCTTCCAGTGATCATTGCATTTCTTCACTCATTGAAGAGAGCCAACAACAAGCAACGACGAAGGGGCATCGTCTGCGATTCAAATCAATGGGTTCTTTTCGAGCTTTCTCGCTGTGGGAGTCCAAGCAAACTCACTGTAGTCTCCAGCCCTGGCCTGAACAAGGAGCACTCGAGAGTAGAGTACTCTCTAGAGTATACTATAATATTATATAGAGTACTCTACTCTCTTCTATAATACTTGCACCAGTGTACGATCTATTGGTGCCTCTGACAAACATATCCGCACTCAGAGAAACATAGTCGCGCGGTGTTGCCTCAACTGTTCTTCAGTCCAGACAGAAAAGAGTATCAACAGAGTATTGCATATAGTAGTCGAGTACCTTGTCCTTTGTCACCTTTCGTCTCTCCACTGTTGGCGACGTGAAGCGATGCCATTTGTGTGGATGTGTCATCGCGTTCCTGCTTCGTCCCGTGGACTGCCAAACGTTCCGCAGAGGGACTTCGCAAACACGAGGCCGAACTGCGCGGATCGCTTCAGGTTATTTTGTTGGCGCGCAGTCATCTTTAGTCACGGATTACATTCGTGACCAAAATTGTGCGAGTCGGAGAGTCATCGCCATGTCCGTCGCACAAATCTCGTTTTCTCGACACGCGACATGTGCACAAACGCTGCTTTGGCGAAGAGGAGAGAGGAGAAGGAAACCGAGCGCATTCTCGCAGCGCACACAATAAAAACCAAAAACAGATCTTTGTGGGGTACGTACTCTCTCATGTGCAGCACCATACCCAGACAGCAAGCCAACAAACAAGCCAACAAACAAGCCAACAAACAAGGAGGGCATCCCCGAACACTGATGCGACGAACTGTTGGTTGAGCACAGGCCCAAGCTCACGCTCCGAGTACCTCCACGCTTGACAACCGCATTCCCACCAAGTCTTCGAGCTCGATTGCTGGGCCATCGCTTCATCGGATGCCTCATCGGTTCGCCATTTAGTGCAGCGCATACTACTCGGAGCACGATAGACCCCAAGTTTGGATCGCAGAGGGAAGGATCCACTGACGAACCACTTCTATTGGCAACCAGAACATTCACGCACCGAAGCTGATCGCAACATCTCGCATTGCACGATTTCGGACCGGTCAAACCCAGATAGAATTTCGAGAACGGCAGAGATCGCACCGAGTGAGCCGAGACTGAGCGAGCCAACCCTGTACTTCATATTCCCCTACAATCCTTTCCCCGCCGTCCTTCGTATCTCGAAGCGATGGGATCCACTCGGCCCATGGCACTTCCATCGCTGAACCGATCAGAAAGCTTCGTCGGCTCCGATCGGCCAACAACCCAGAAGAGCAGATCGGCGGCACGTCGAAGACCATGTGATGCACGTCCATGCGCAACACGGGTTGTGCTGTTGCTGGTGCTCCTCATGCTCGCATCAGGGACGGCACATGCGGCTGTTTCTTGCGAGGTTTGCTCAAATCAAACGTCCGTGGTGGACAACGATTCGCTGACGGTAACCATCCGAACCCTGAACAACGAGAGCATGACATGCAATGAATACGCGCAGAGCATCCACGACAACGTGACGGTCGTCGCCACCGATGAGGAATGCGTGCAAATAAGAGCAACATTCAACGAAACTTGTGGATGTGATGCTGATGGAGTTGACGGCGAGGGCAACAACACCGCCACCGACAGTCCAGGCAATGTCACAGAAGCCCCATCGATAGCACCCACTGTGCAGTCGGAAGCCCCATCTGAAGCCCCTTCTTTTGGTCCGGCACCCGACTGTTTCATGAGCATCAAGGAAGTTGTGGCTCGAGAGCGGTGGGTGTTCGAACGTGGGGATAACAGCATCCAGCGTACCTACGTTATGTGCCCGAACAGGACCTACAGAATTGGTTTTCCGACAATCGACCTGTTTGAATTCCTCGGAGAACCACCCATCATCTTGCAAAGCAACGTGCATTGGAAATGTGGCCATGATGGCAGCTCCTCCAACAACTGCGTGATCGATGGTGGGATTCTGCAAGTCAGCAGCTCCGCCCTGCACTTCCGCAGCGATCACGTCAACATGCTCGTTGAAGGGTTCACGTTCCAGCAAGCCAACAACCGCGTGATGATCACCTCAGTTCCGGGAGATATCATCATGCGTGATTGCATCTTTCGGGTAAGCCACAAAAATACGCACCTGTTCGTACAGATGGACGCCCATGCCAACTATGCCGCAATCCGGCACAAGAGAATTTGATTTGTCTGAAGATGATCAAATTGCGTACTTCGCTCCACGAGATCGCACGCGAACTCTGTTCCACGCAATCGACGAGAAGCATCTTCACCACCAGGGATAGTCCCGGCTGCGTGACCTTCACGCAAGCGTTTCCAGGCGTTGGCAGTGTGGCCACGATGAATGAAGGAACCATGGACATGTCAACAACCAACGAATTGTGCCTGCAGCAGCTCTCCTTGCACTGCCTGGACGCGTTGATTATCGACTCCATCACGCCATTACTCACAAACCCTTTGGCATAGCTCCACTTTATTGTGACGAGCTTTCCGTCTCTTTGCTTCTGCCTCAACCCAACATATACTTCTCGACTTTGACTCTCCTCTACGCCTGCTCTACTCTATGAACACGCACGGCTATAGAATCAAGAGACAGGTCCAATAAACGAGGTACTCTTTATTGCTATTTCGACCGACGACCGACGTGATCGGAACCTCAAGTCGCAGGATGAGGCAAATGGCAGCACTCACACGCGCGCCGATGTGCCAGGGCTTGTGGGAGACGCAGACACGTCTTTGCAGGAACGCCCGCGCCCAAAAATGATAGAGCTCGTCGAGGTGATGGAAAGCCGTGACGTGGCGCGCTATGAATCCTTCATCCACTCCATCTATGACGACAATGATGAAGATCACGTTATCTCTGCTGCAAATCATGCAAACAATCTCAATCGACGTCGGATGCAGGGCCCTCCGGACATCCTGACGGATTTCAAAGTGAAATTCCAAAACTGCACCATGGAGGTACGTAAATGGGCGATTCCACGATCGTTCCTGAATCGACTCATTCGTTGAAGCGTCAGCCATTGTTGGGTGCGGATTGCATGCGCGGCTGCGTTGTCATGGATCCAACATCTTGCGTCGTCACCGTCCACAGATCTCAAACATGCGGGGTATCATATCGCTTTTCTTCTCCTTCCAACTCTCACCGCTGCATCCTCCATCTCCACACTCACTGCCAAAAAAAAACGACTACTCCACGCCGCAATACGATCAACAGAACATCCTTGTGACATCGCCAAATGTGCCATTATTGATCGGCACGATAGAGTGCTCGCCCTCGTGCACAATCGACATCGATTCTTGCATATTCAGAAACAACAAAGTCTCGCCAGACGATACGGTACGTTGGCTTGAGTGCGTCCACTGGAGAGCAGAATCGCGACTCGTGACATGACACGCCACTGCAACGCGACACTGTGCGATGCATTTCACTGAGAAGTTCGCTGATGCTTGTGTATGAGTTGCGGGGGGTCGCTGACTGATCCGTCACCATGCCCACTTTGAACAATGGTTGTGTGACGGTGCCCTGATCTATAACATATCCCATCGCCGATGGCTCACTCGATTTTACTCTCTCTCTCTCTCTCTCTCTCTCTCTCTTGCTCTTCCAATACTGCAGCTTATTGGGAGCAGCGTCCGCATGCGAGCGGGCGAGTTGTCCGTGACAAATTCATGCTTCCTGAACAATAGCTTCCTCGGTTACAACACCTACCTCGTTGGTGACACAGCGAAGACGACGAACATCAGCAACAACTTTGGGACGTTCAATCAAGGGTTGTTCAAGGATTGCCAGTTCATGTCCAAGATAGATCCGACGGATGCCATCGGCGAGACAGTGGAATGTATACACGAGTACGACGCCACCTCGTGCGCTCTGTATCCCAGCAGCAACGAAGGGCCATCGGGCGGGAAGACGGACGCGCCTTCCGCACAGCAACCGGCGATGGACGAGCCAACGTCGGCGCCATCCAGTGAGGGGGCTGCAGTTGGCACTTGCCAAAGAAGGCTCGTCATCACGGTGATGACAATGATGATGACGACAACGGCAGCAGTTCTGCTCGTTGGGAATGCGTTGCTGTCATGATGAGTCGATATCGCGAGAGTAGAGGTTATGGGGAGTTATGGATAAACAGACTCATGGATCGCCTTGCGGGACGTGAAAAAAGCAAAAGCAGCGGAGGACAGAGAGATGAATCGGTAGATGTTAATGTTCGATGGAAACAGTTCACCTCGGTAATGCTCTGGAGTAGCGGACAACTATTCAGAGTACTTTAAAATGAAATAGTATTCATTCTGTGCTCACGAACATGCTATGCACGCGCGGTTATGGTTGCGCCTCATGTACTTATATCTCGACTCTACAGCGATGCATCTGGCCATGGCAGACACAGCAAGCGCCGAATTTTCAGGTGTCATAGGTGGTACACGTGCTACTCTCTCTCTCTCTCTAGAAAGAGAGAGAAATACAGGGCTATGACGTTATCCCGGTCCACATACTTGAAACGAGATAGATTCACTACCACTGTAACGGGGAACGAACGAACCAGCCGCAGTTGTTGCTTGTGTGATGTTTGCAAATCCATTCCGTACTCGTATCATGTTTCGCCTAATACCTCATCTAGTACCAGATCTGCATTAGCTATGATTTGGCATGATATGCACTGCACTGCCGATTGGAATGTGTCCACGTGGTTGGGTTCATATATAGCAGCAGTTCATCTCGTGGACTCCACTCTGAGACTCCCCAAATCTTCTTTTTCATGGGAAAGCAGTGATGTTGTGGCAGTGCACCACGCTACGAATATTCGAAAGTTCAGGCACCGTCATGATGAGTGAGAGTCAAGGACGCCAAACAATACGGTGAGTTCGTGCAGTGGCCAAGCCATCCTTTATTGTCGTGTTGGTGGGAATAGAAAATGCCGGCACTGTGGTTCACTGTATGTATGCGATCACACAGTGGTGTGCTGCGCTGATCGCGAATACAAATGCTCACGCAGCATGGTAGTTTAGTGCCGCTGATCGTTGTCGTTCTCGTTGTCACTGTTGTTGCTGCTGCTTCATGATCGATTCCGTTGCGTCCTTGTACATCCAAGGCCTGCCTCACAATCCAAGTGCCCCACAGTACGAGGAATTACTCTACTCCACACGCTTACACGTCATCGCAGTACTTGCCAATCTTGGTGGCAACATCCAAGTAGAATGTGGTTTCGTACAGTCTTGTGACTGGGTTGCCGTCCTTGAACAAGATCATGGATGGTGACCTCTCGTGGGCATCCCACAGCTTGGCCAGCTCCGGGTAATCCTGCTGCTTGATGCTGACCATCGTGCATCGGTCCTTGAGCTTGTCCTTGCAGGTGAGGATGTCCCCCTTGATATCAGCCTCCTTGTCGGCGTCGTAGAAGTTGATGAGCACCGGCTTGTCCTCTGGGAACAAAGCGAGGATCTCGTCCATGGAGTTGTACTTGGCGTGAAGAGCGGAGTTGCGCTGGGCGACGCCGAAGGCAGCAGCTGGCTTGGCGCCGGTGCCGACGACGAAGGCATCGGCGGACGTTGCCAGAGCGGCGAGGGTGATGGAGAGCAGGGAAGTGACCTTCATTGTGCAGAGTATAGTATTGTGGTAAGTAGAGTAGAGTAGAGTATAAGACTTTGACAGAGACTGGGTTGGTAAGGGAACGTGTCAATCAATTGATTTTTGTGCTTTGTTGGTGTGGAAGTACATGCGTATCTCGTTGTGGTGGTTGCGAACACTCCACCCCACCCTCTTTTGATCGGCTTTTGATGTGTTGGTGGTGGTGGTGATGTGACTGTTTTCTTCTTTTGGCTTCTGAGATCTTTCGTCTCCAGCTTTCGCCGCAAACGATTGATCCGATCAATCTTGCTGTCAGAGCAAAAGTTCCGCGTGGAGAAAATTGAGTTTGTGGAGCGGCGATGTTGTTCAGATAACACTTTAGTTATCTCGTAATATATCCTTATATTTAGAATGTTGTAGACTCCAATCAAATATAGAATATCTGTGTCGCATCACAATCGTGTCATGTCACGAGTTGCTTCTTCACTCTTTGTTCCACATTTGCGTGTTTGTGTCAGAGTTTGTTTCGGTTGTTCCGCGAAATGTACGCGTTGCGGCAACAACAAGGAAGGGAAGAACATCAACCAGCATTCGGTGACAACCCGAATCGCCATGTGCACACAGAAGGAGGGGATGAGATAGGTCGCACGAGTTGCTGAGGGAGAGCCGCCAGAATCGAGGAACGGAACTCACTATCGACCACTGTGCCACAATCCATCACACCATCAATCACAATCCATCAATCAAGTACCATCATCATAAAGAAGCCATTATACCACCAACCAACCAACGCAGACATGGATGCGTCACCGATGGAGACGTCAACCCCGAGCAATAGCAACAGCAATAGCAATAGCAACATCGATGCCAACAGCGATGCAGCTGGGATGCCTCCGGCCACATTGGCGCCGATGCATGTCCTGGAGTCTCCCGTGAAGTCAATCGGTCAAGGCTCCAACCAGCTGCAGTACACTTCGGGCTCACCAGCATGGCAATGCAACTTCTCGAGGGATGGAATGTACCTTGCCGTGTGCTTCGGTGCTCCGGACCCATGCGTCCGCGTCTGGAAGTACGAGCCTCCATCGACAGCCACTTCTGCATCAAAAACGAAAACGCCAGCCGAAGCCAAGACCGATGATCACGGAAGCATCTCTGCGAATGGCACCTGGACGCTGACGAGCACATTGGAAGGCGTGCACACTCGCACCATCCGCAGCGTGGCTTTTGCTCCGGTCCAGTCGCCGCTTGTGCTGGCCATGGCATCCTTCGACGCCACCGTATCAATTTGGGAGACGGATCCTCGTCGTGCAAAAGCGGATGGTCGTGATACAATGGAATGGGACTGCACGACGCAACTGGAGGGACATGATAACGAAGTCAAATGCGTGGTATGGAACTCCATAGGGTCGTTGCTGGCCACGTGCGGACGGGACAAGTCCGTGTGGATTTGGGAGTGCTTCCTGCCGGGCGTCGTTGGTTCGACCGCCTCGGACACTGGTGACTTTGAGTGCCTTGCAGTTCTGAATGGACACGAGGCCGATGTCAAGAGCGTCAAATTCGCATCATCGCATGGCCAATGGGGTGACGGCGAGGAGATTTGCCTCAGCTCGGCCTACGACGACACCATCAAGGTCTGGGCGGAAGATGCCGGCGATTGGTACTGTGCCTTGTCCATCGACAATGTGCACACCGACACGATATGGACACTGGCCGTGTCGCCTGGCAGCGGCAGGGTTGTGTCAGGGTCGTCAGATGGAAGCATCGCTATTTACAAGAGCTACACTCGGCAGGAAAAGAAAGAGCTGTTCCCGGAGGAGCGAAATGGGAGGTACGCTCCGATCTATTACATCTGATTGCCTGTTGTTTTGGGTGCCTGAGGGCTTGATTATCTTACTCTTGGACTGTTGCATTCCGGAGGTGGTTGGTCAATAGCCCGACTACGAGTACGTCACGCGAGTACGTCATGCACATGGCTCTGCGATATTCTCACACACACATCACCACCATGGTGTGCTTCGCTTCTCGACGCTTTCCCATCATACTTCGTATTCCACAGCACCGGACACTGGCACTGTGTGGGGCGTTTGCCAGATGCGCACTCTGCGGAAGTGTACACACTCGATTGTGCCCCGTCAAGAGCTGGGCACGGAAGGATAGCATCCGGCGGCGGCGACAATCGCATCCAGATCTACAGGGAGGATATGGGAAGCACATCCGACGAACCGAAGTTTGCGCTGGACACAGTAGTCAGCACTTCGCATGGCGATGTCAATTGCGTTTGTTGGCATCCGTGGGATGGGTCTGTCCTGTGCTCCGCAGGAGATGATGGAAAGGTGCAGCTATGGAGTTACCAGCAGTCATGATCACAGAGACTGGCGATGTTTGTGCGCACCCATTCTTTGTCTCTCTTTCTCGAGAGAGAGAGAGAGAGAGAGAGAGCACATATGGTACGGCATATCCGTAGTCTCTCATACCTTACTCGTAATTCAATTCAATGCAATGGAGTTTCGAAGTCTCGTCCTCGTTCTTTCTTCATGCAAGCACGGGGTATCTCCCTACAGCGCTCTATGAATTTCCTGTTCTTACTCCCCTTTTCACTGATCGATTGCTTGGTTGGTTCATTCACGCATTGGTGTATTCATTCACTCATCGGTTGCTCTATTCCAAGCTGGAGCACTCTATCATACGTTGCCACCTGTTGCTCCAAGTGTCACGAATACCGCACCTGCAACTCCTCCAGATCACAGAGCCACAGATTGCCTTGCCTCCCTGGACCATCTAGCATCGGTGACCATGCCAGTGTATCGTCGCAGAGCAGCATCCGCATCTCTTGAAGAAAGACCTCGCGCTGTGCACGATCCGATTGCGCAAACACCCACACCTTCGGCCGGTCTCCATGCTTGTCCGATTTCGCACCCTCCTGCGAATTTTGTTGCTGGGATAGCAGATGTGCCGTGATCCTCGCCGCACCTGTCGCAACCGCATGATTCTCAAAGACATCCGACAGAACGAACAGATCCACCGTGTCGCACCACTCCTGCGTGTTCGTCACAAATTCATCCACCTCCCACGTCAGATCGACGCGGCGCGTCTGCACAATGAGCCGTTGATCCTGCGCTGCGCGTTGCACCAACCGCAAACAGAATGCATCCAGATCGGTCGCAATCACCGCCGCATGTCCCAGCCTTGCCGATGCGATGCTGGGAAGTCCAGGTCCGCAACCCAGCTCGCAGATCGTCCAGGCGCGGTCGGCATAGCGTTCGATGCTTTCTGCCGCGACGCGAGCCGACGGCCACACCTGCGTTGCCAGGAAGTTGGTGGCACTGGGCAGATCCATGATGGAAGATACCGCGTAGCAGAACGGCGTCTGATCTGGTTCGACGACGAGGTTTGGCTGGTCGCTTGATTCCTGCCTTGCTTCTGATAGTGTTGGTTCACCGTCCCGATGATTGCTCTCAATCCCTGCATCGTCATGTGGAAGGATGAATGAGAATGGGACCTTGTGTATCGGAATCTCATCAATTTGAAGTGTACCTCCATTCTTGGCTTTCCGCTTGACACGTGATCGGGGCCGCAGCCATTGCCATCGTTGATGATAGTACTGCTGCTGCATCAGAGCATCAGCAACGTGTATGTATGGTTCGACGCATGTCCAAACCAGACCAACGCACCCAAATGTCTGGTGATATCTTAACAATCGCATGGGAGAATGGCGCTCTGGAACTGGGTACTGGTGCTGATGTCCATAGAGGTATTATAATGTATTGGGTGCCAAATGTGAGCACTCCGGTCTCTTCGTTTGTGGACATCTGTTCGCGTGACACCTGTGACAATCACCAAGGATGGCAACGACCATCAAAAGATTTCGCGCCTTTTTCATTCGTTTTTCGGTTTGCTTGATGCACGCAATTTTGGGATAATACAATATTACCCATAACTCCTATTGTACATCTTTGATTCTCTTTGCTTGTCGTGTTTCAGCTTATTTTGTTTGGTTGATAGGCTTGTCCCAGTAGTCTAGATGAACGATACTCACACAAACCAACGAGGAGTTCGTTTCTTCGTGGTACCAGAACAACAACAACAACAACAACAACAACAACAACCACGATACAGTGAAGATTTCGCCCAACGGGCAATTGCTGTCCTCGTGATGTTGCCTCCTCTGTGTTGTTTTCAGCACAGAGATGGAGAGCATTCATCGAGACAGGGGAGCGATTGTGCAACAGATGCCATTGCTTCGAATACCAATACTTGCAGAATAGTCGTTGACCATTCATTGGAAGGAACATCTCCGACGTGCGCCTGTACTTACACTCATTCTTGCACTTGCAACTATCAACACACAAGAAGACGAAGCAAACGCAAGCACGGAATGCAGGAATAGAGCAGCTCGCAGGATACAACTAGAGATCAGCAGAACGACGCCGAAAGGGGAAGCATTGCGCAACAACGAGCAGAGAGAGAGAGAGAGAGGGACAAAGAAAGAAACAACAAGCAAAGGAGGAAGCCTGGATCAAGCAACATTTGCAGGCGACGATATCGACAAGGACATCGATAAGAAGAACCACGGCGACCTCCACAAAAGATTCCAGCGCAACGCAGCCGTCCTCGCCATGTCCGGAGGAGAATGTGCTGCAGAAGTTGTGCACGTGACGGAAGAACTGCACCCGCTGGAATTGGAAGGACCGCAGGCGCTTGCGGAATTCGTGGGTGGAGCCCAGCAGGGTGAGGCGTTCGCAGTTGCAGATGTGAGCGGCCATGACGACTACTATGATGAGACGTACGCAACGCACAGCGGTGACATGTATGCAGCCCAAAATGGAGGCGATGTAATGGTAGCCGCCGTGGCAGAGCCGGACTTTGTGGATGGACCAGATTCTGTCCACGTCGCCCAGCTGTCTCAGTCCGACCGCAGTCACAACTACAACGACTACAGCAACGACCACAACAACAGCAGCTACAACAACAGCGGCTACAACAACGCTAGCAGCAGCAGCATTGCGGCATTCCATGATGATGCGCCAGCTGAGATCGTGAGCATTAGCGAGGAATACCACCCATCAGCATCCACCAACGACGAAGCCCAGGCTGAATTCATTGGTACGGATGACAACATGCACCATGTTGGCGGTGTGGCGTATGCTGAAGACCACCAGACGATTGAATCACAAGCTGTGGCTTGTGCTGCCGCTACTGATGATGTTGATCATGATGCTGCTTCAGACGGCGTCGTGCAGATTCCGCAGGACGCAGTCGGCGATAGTTGCGCCGAAGTGTTGAGCATAGACGAGAACTATCATCCCGCAGAATCGACGGAGGGCGAGGCCACTGCGGAATTTCTTGGAACTGACACAGCGACAGCAGCTGCACATGTCGACGACTATGCCATGTTGGATGGCCAGATTGAAAGCTCAGCGGAAGCCGTCATCGAGTTGCCTGCGGAAGACACTTTCAACAACGACCATGCCCAAGTTGTGAGTATCAGCGAAGAATACCATCCCGCAGCATCGACGGAGGATGAGGCCACTGCAGAATTCGTCAGAACGGACGCAGCAGCTGCTGCACACGTTGACAATGTTGCCGTGTTGGATGATCACGTTGGAGGGTCGGCAGATGGTGTCGTCCAACTGCCAGCTGAAAGCACCTTCAACAATGACCATGCTCAGGTTGTGAGCATCAGCGAAGAGTACCACCCCGCGGCATCGACAGAGGGCGAAGCTCAGGCCGAGTTCATCGGCACGGATGGCGCGCACGTCGAAAGCTACGCGGTCCTTGACCATGCGCAGGTAAATGGTGATGATTACTACGTGGCTTCCCAAGCCGAAGCGGGCACAGCGACGGCAACCGCAACAGCAGCGGTGGCTGACACGAATGTACAGGTACAGTCTATCGGCGTCATGGCGGAGTATGACGAGTTCGGTTCCACCAGATCAGAACCCGCCATCGCTGTGGCGTCCACGTATGTGGATCAGCAGAATGAGACGACGATAGAGGCAACTACCCTTTTTGTGGAGGAGGAGCAGCATTACGATGATGGCAATGACAATTATGTTGCGTCAGACGATCCGTACGACGTATCGAAACCACCAAGTGCGGTCGCAATGCAAGCCGTGTCGAGAAATCAAAGCGCACCCGCGTCGATCGCGACAGAAGCCACCCGAGTCAACCGTGAGCAAAGAACTACATCCAACGAGGCTAGCATGTCACACGATGAGCTCCTCGGGGCCGCTATCGAAGAGGAATGGATGGGACAGCCGGAAAGGCCCAGCAGCGATCGCGGTCCGACCATAGCAAGCGACACTGCGGCACCCCCCATACCAGCCAGATCCACACCGGTCGTGAGTGTATCCACGAACAGTCGCGGTAGCAACCGAAGCGATGCCTCTCTCAGCGCATCCCAACGCAGCGTCGGCCTGCAAAACGTAAGTGTCTCAGCGTTGGCCAAACAACATCAAGCATGCATGTTCGCTTGAGTGCGCCCGCACCTGACAAGCTACCGAAGAAGGGGAAGAAGGAACAGCTGAAAAGGGACATCCTCGCAACAGAAACCAATTCATCGTGGATTGCGCGAATCACGTGGATTGCGCCAATGTCTTCACAAATCCAATCACGTGTTCCATTCCTCGATCAAAATAATCTTGCGTGGGAGCGAACATTGCTTTACTCTGCTCGGACTTTCACCCTCTACTCGTAATGATCTTGCAACAACCTCACCCATCGTGTGCATACACGCATTCCCAATGCAAACCCATCATATCACACCGACCTGATCGACACAATTCCAGATTTCATCCAACATCGCCCGAGGCACGAACAACATGATGGGAATGCTGTTCGGAGACACGTCGTCGAGCAGAACGACAGTTCCTGCAGGGTTCAATGAGAATGCGATATCTGGTTCAATTTTGCCGAGGATGCTCCTTCCATCATCAGTCATACACAATCCCGGGAAGAAGAACCCATGGGTGGCAACAGTGAACACGAACCAGAAGGCTCTGGACAACAAGAACGTGGAGGAGGGATCTCGTTCGTTACGCTCGTTTGCACTCCCGAGCAAGAAGCAGGCCGTGTGCTTGGCCAATGCATGGGCACCACCCAGGATGCATCCATTCGAAAGCAACCCAAAATGTTTCATATGCGAAAGCCGCTTCGCTGTCTTCCGCCGTGCATGTCACTGTAGGAATTGCGGCGTCTGCATATGCTCCCAATGCTCCATCCAGTGGCCGTCGAAGATGCTTCCAGACACGTACAACATCAAACGGGAAGCCTTCGTCAACATCTGCAGCGCCTGCAACTGGCTTTGCAACTCGTTCCGGGTTGCGCTACTGGATGGCGATTTCGACAAGGCAGTTGCCCTGCATTCCACGGGAAATCTGAATCTAACAACCCCGTTCGCGAATGTAAAGGGCGAACTGTTCTACCCCGTCCACTGCGCCGTGTACGGAGGCAATCTGAAGCTTCTCAAGTGGCTGGTCGACGAACACTGCTGCCCGCTGAGATCCATTCGCATCAGTGACGGACGCGAAGAGCGTTCCGGCATGTTCACGCCCATCCTCACGTCGAAGGGCAGATCGTTGCTGGGAATCGCCCTGAGCAACCGCAACATCGGGATGGTCCAGTACCTGGTGGTGCAAAAGAAGATGCTGCTGAACGCGGAAAAGAATCTATCGATCGACGTGCTGACGCAAAACTTGGATCTCGTCCTTCGCGTGCTGCCCGAAGAGGTGCTTGGCGAGCAAACGTTGGGCAGGGCAGATCAAGGCTATCAGAAGCCCCCACCGGCGTCGACCACCCCACCTCCCACACCACCGCAGAACGGAATAAATCGTGGGGTCAGCACGTCCACAACTGGAACGTACGATACATCCGCCGGCGACATCTCTGCCGTCGATCACCGTGGCCAGACTTGGTCAACAAATTCTGAGGATGATGTAAGTACGCTGATTGGCACCTCGTCGCCCAATTACGGGTAGGACGCATGGGCTGGTTGATCTGTGCTTGTTTACTCCACTTGCATGTCAAACGGCGTCCATCAACGGACATATCATGTGCACTCATTGGACACCTTGCTCTTTGCACCTCTCACCTCATTTTCACGACATCCTCCCGTCTCATTTCTGTGCGTACGTATGTGTATGTTTTCAAACATTTCACGCATTCTCTGTCATCTCCACGCGCAGTGCATCATCTGTTTCTCCAACAGAATCGATTGCGTGGTGACACCATGCGGTCACCAAATCTGCTGTTTGGAATGCAGCAACAACATCTCCAGGTGCCCCGTGTGTTCAGTCGAATGTTCCTTCATGCGAATCTTCAGACCATAGAGGTGGGCTGTCCAGAATACGCGTACTTGGAAAAACTGTTCGAGCTGTTCCTGGATTACTTGTTGAGCCAGTCGGCAGTTGGATTTCATACGAGTATTCAGAGAATGAACGAGGTGGGTGCAGCAGCAAGATAACAATAGATGGCAGTCCTCGTAGAAAAGTGATTTTGGAATGGTTTATGTACTCTGTGTTCCAGTGTCCTGGCTCTGCATTCACTTCACCTTTTGGACCCCTATTGCGCGCATGCTCTCGAGAGCACCGAAGGTATGTGCCCATTGGAGTGCAAGTACTCTCAGCACTCGTACGTAACCTTGTGTTCATGTGCTCGTACAGGTCGCGTTGTTGTCTCTCAACTGCAATCGTCCCAACATCAATCTCAACAATGGACCATGCTCCGAGGATACAAGCAGAAGTCCATCATCATCAAGATGGTGCTTTCGTTGTCGATGTATTCGTCGATGCTCCATTCGTCCACGACGGTCTGTTCATCTTGAAGATCCTGAAGGCCATTGATCTCTGTTTCGAACATCTTGTGTGCGAGGACGATGCAGTCGTACAGGGCCTGCGATGAGTCAGTGTCATCGACGTCTTCCAACTCGCTGAATTGAACGCTGTAGGAGAATGCAGCTTGGCACGTCAATGGATTCATCCAGCCGTGGCGCGAGCAGATCGATTGGATATTTTCAAACCTGCGTCTCAGTGTCTTGTCCAGCAACTGCTGCGATGGACTTGTAGATATCGATGGTGTTATCCTGTCAGCAGTATCGTTGTCGCCTGCATCACCCGGATCGGAAACAAGGTCATCACTGTTCGCGTCACTGTCATCGCCCCCTTCGTCGGCTTCATCCTCGTCTTCGCATTCTTCGATGTCGTCATCATCGGCCTCCTCCTCTTCCGAGTCCTCATCGGATTCTCCTCCTTCAGCTCCCTCCCCATCAGAATCACTGCCGTTTCCATCTTCTTCGGCTTCCTCTTCCTCTTCTGAATGACTGCCATCTCTACCGTTTTCTGCTTCATCTTCTTCGTTCGCAGCCTCTCCCTCGCCATCCTCGCCGTCCTCAGCTTCCTCTTCGCTGCCACCTTCGCTGGCACTATCGCCATCTTCTCCATCGTTTTCATCGGGAAGGGCCTTGTCGATCCGTATCCGTGACGTTGCAGATTCTTCTGTGGCAGTGCTACCAACATCTTTAGTGAGACCGAACTTGGCAAAGAGCGGTGACTGTAATGCATCTGACGCGGTCCATCGCGTCTCCGCATCCTCCGACAACAGACCCCTCAGCAAGTCAGGAAAGGGTTGGCCTTCAGGTAGATTCCCAGTCTTGTCCAGGCATGCCGCGATTGCATCCTTGTCCTTCTCTGCACTCAGACTTTTTCCCTCCAGCACTTCCAGCAATATCACACCCACGCTCCACATATCAGAGGGCAATCCGTACGGCTCCATGGCTACAACTTCGGGCGCGCGAAACGTCGGAGTGCCTGTCTCGCCCGTGTGCGTTGGCTGCCATGTCGATGCCTCTCCGCCAGCCAATGTACGAGTGCGAGTGCGTGTACGACTGCGAGTACCGGCAGAGTGACTCTCCCTGCCTTGCTTGTCATTTCCAGTCGCACTTGCCATCCCAGGAACGTCGCTGTACCAGTCTGATGGATCCATCACCTTGGCCAAGCTGAAATCGATCAGAACGGGTCGGAATTGATCGTCCAGCACCACGTTGTCTGTCTTGAGATCCCGGTGGATGATGCCATTGTCGTGCAGGTACTCCACGCCGCACAGAATCCCATGCGACACCGCTGCCTTCTGCCGTTTGCTCACTAAGGTTTGCAAGTTGCTAGACAGAGCACCGGTGTGAAAGAGCGGCATGGCGATGCCGAGGTACCCGGCAGTTCCAGCGCCCACACGATCTTCCTCATCGAACTCGGTTTGAATGTCATGTATCGCGATGATGTTGGGATGGCCGTTGCTGCTGCGCAACAGACGGAGCATGGAGATTTCACGCAGCGCCTCGATCTCAATCCCATCGTTGTCCTCGCTCTCGTCCGTGCCGAACATCTTCAGCGCGAATTCGTCGCCATCGTCATTGTACACCGCCACCACTGCACCGAACGAACCCGATCCCAGGCTCTCTGCCCGATGGTAACATCCCAATGGCAATCTTCCTGATGACATTGTGGTGAGTGCTACTCCTATGGTACTATACGTACAATTCTGCACTCGTAGAGTAGACGGAAGGATGGTACGATTCAGTCGGCACAAGGATGTTCGATTGGGGCTGCCGCTCTGCACGCTCGCGCGATGCTTCATCACAACACCAATGCGAGCGTCCACACGATTTGGCACATGCCCTCGATGGTGTTTGTGCACGCTTCGCTTCTGTGGCGTGTTGGCTTTCGCTGGCTGTTCACAATCCGATCGACCGTTAAGGCGTTAATGTTTGAAACTTTGAAACTGACACGCATTCGCCTGTTTCATCACGACAAGGCAATAAAATCTGCATTGTCGACTACTCTACTATTCCATTAGCGTGATACTCTCCCCGACTCTACCATCATAACTGAGCAAACTTCCCACATATCATGCCATGTCTTGATCAAACACAATTATAATTATGAACTGTTGTCGTTGTACATGCCGTACGCACGTAATTGTTGTCTGTGGGACAAACGAGTGGAGTATCTTGATTGCTGACACTTTTCTCACACGTTGTCTCTGTTCGCTTGTGGTCCAGCTGCACTGTCAAAGGCGACGGCCTCGCTGGTCTAACTCCGCCTTTCCAACTGCGCTCTTCATCATCTGGACATCGTTGCATTATACATATTGGTACTCAAATGGAGCGTGGTGTACCAACCCACACCGTCATGGTAGCCTATTGGTGTCGTGTTCTCCATGATTGAATGAGCGTGCGTCCTAATCCGACGCTGGGACTTCCACCATTCCCCCCTTTCCCATCATTATCGTCACCATTCTCTCCTGGTCTTGTTCATGGTCGGAAGATCTTGATGAACTCTCCGCGGATGTTGCAGACGGGACACGATGAGAGGTTTGCGCTGCACTCCAGACAGCAGACCTGATGACCGCATGGAGTCATGACGCAGTCGATGCTGTTCTCATAGCAGATAATGCACTGGTCAGCCGTGCGGCGCTTGCTGTCGACAGTGGAGGTTTCGTCGTGCAGAGTTTGATCCGCGCCCAAGGAGCTGGCGATCGACATGCCGTCGGCGTCGTAGCTCTGGTCATCCCAACGTGGGATGGTCACCTCGCCGGCTTCTGCGCTCTGCTCCATGGGCAGCGCGAGGAGGACTGCCTCCAGGGCACGCAGGGCGCCCTTCAGGTCCTTGGACTCGTAGATGGAAACGCCGCAGTTGATGACGAGGAAACGGAGGATGTTAACATGCAGTCCCGACATGGCGATGGTGAGGACGGAACGGCCCTTCGAGGTCAGGATGGGCGTGTCGGAGCTGCCACCGCGCTTCGCTCTCTTCCCGCTGCCGGTTCGGATGACCTTGATGGGGCAGAAGTGATCTTCCATCAACCATCGGACGATGTCGATGTTGCCGCCTTCGACGGCGCAGTGGATGGGATAGACGACGTCATCCTTCTTGTTGGACGTTGGGAATGCGGTGCGAAGGTTGACGTTGCCGGTGCCGTACAGGGCTACGGTCTCCTCGTAGTCGCCTGCGATGAGGGCCTTCTTGAATGCGCCGCTCAGGTGGTTGCAGCTCTTGCAGACCTTGAGCTGAGATTCCTTCTTGAGGTTGTACGTTTCTGGCAGCATCTTGGAGGACCAGGATGTGGAGCAGGAGTTGCAAATGCAGACGCCGCAGTTACGGCAGTGTCCGGCACGACGGAACATGGCGAATTTGCCCTTGCAGATGAAGCAGTGGGGGTGCTCATCGAAGGACAGCATCTTGGGTGGGGCGTTGGCGATGGCCGACTCCCTCGCCTCTTTCTCTGATGCGAAGGAGAACGCCTTGAGGTACTTGGACGCCGTGGCGGGGTTCTTGGCCACACCCTTCTGGTTGGTGTTGATGGTTGCGATCCAGAGATTAGTGGCCGTGTTGTGGTAGACGGTGGCCGTGAGGAGTATCCTGGAATGGATCTTGTCCGGCTGCTGCCACGAGGCGAAGCTGGAGACGCTTGCCGTGGGCGATGGCTCGCTGCGTGGCAGGTAGGACTGCTTGGCCTCCTCCGTCACCTGATCTCCGAACAGCTTCTCCATGAAGCCAGATCTCTTGGTTGCCGACGCCGATCCCTGCGGCGTTCTGGGACGTCCGGCAGCAGCCCTGGACTTGCCAAAGCTGATGTCCCTGCCGATATTGGCATCGGCGGACAACTGGGTGGCGCCGTCATCGCCGTTCACAGATCGGCTGGATTGGCCGCCGTTACGGCTTGGTGGCACGCCTGGCCCGACGCTGCTGGAGCTGGACACGGGCCCGCCCCTCATCTCGCGCCGGGTCCTGGAGGTGGACGGTGGTGGTCTGTTTCCATTTCCACGCGATCGGCTTGCGGATCGCGTTCTGGTGACCGTCGTCGCCATGCGTCCCGACGAGGTGGATCGTCCTCGGTGGTTGCTGGAGGTCGGCGGTGGACGGCTGCGCGATCGGCCGCGTGATCTGCCGCTGGATGCTGCGGCGGACGCGCCTGTGGCGATGGGTGCAGGCCTTGATCCTGTCGTGGTCGTTCGTCGCGTGGAGCTCACCGATCGTTGCCGTGTGCGGCTGCCGGATCTGTTGCGACGACGGCTGCCGGAGCGTCCACGGCGGGCGAGAAGTTGTAGGTCGGGCATCTTCGCGACTCCCTGACGTTCCGACGAACGACCCCTTCGCGATCGATGGTAATCATTCGATGATGTGGACGAGTCGGAGGAAGCTGCGGGGTTGGAGCCGTGAATTCGTCGGCGATGTCCGGAGACATCGTGACCTGGCTGATCCCTGCTCTGACGAGGTGGACGCCGCTTGCCGGGGGCATGCGCATCCGCTGATGTTGGTGGCACTACTGGTGCCCACGATGAGTCGCCGTTGATGGGCTTGTTCATCCAGCTCGAGAGGCCGCCGGATTCTCTCCTGTGAACCCTGGCTGACTGCTTCCTCTGAATTCGGTGCGCTCCGCCTTCGAAGCCTGCGGCGCGCTGATCCTGTCCGAATGACACCCAGGACGACTGTCCCTGCTGGCTGCCGCTGCCATGGCTTGCATTACTCGACACCACCATCTTGGTGCTTGCTTTTCTGATTGTGCTGGTGCTGGCGCTGGCGCTGGGGTTCGTGTTCGTATTGGGAAGATGCTGGGTCCGTTTTCTCACTTTCGCCTTTCTCTCAAGTGCGCAATACCAATACGAAGTTGTTTCGTCGGTCGCTGCTCCTGTTGCTGCTTCTTAGCTTGCCTCCTTGGACTGCTGATGGTGCCGTTGCTTGTGATGTTTTGATGATCGTCGCGATGTTCAGTTGCTGCAGAACAGCAGAGTATTGTTCAGAGTGTTGTCCAGAGTGTTGCAAGAGTTTGCGAAAGTGTGTGTCAGTGCCTGTTGAGATGTGTGTTGATGTGAAATTGTACGTGAATGAGGGTAAGGAAGTCAAAGAAGTGTGTTGTGCATGTGTGTTGTGCACGTGTGTTGTTGCATCATAAAGATGGGTTGATTGGGAAGCGTTGAGGTCTTTCACTTCATTTCAGCTTGTTTGAGTTCGACATACACACGCAGACGCAGACGAATACCCGTACGAGGCACGCGCAGAGCGAAGAGAGATGTGCACAAAGCGTCGAGGTGCTTACCTTTGTTGCCTTTGTGACGCGTGTCAGAGAATGCGTTTCCTTTTGCTTGCCTCCTGTCGAACCGCAATTGGTCGTGCTGGTGGGCGTAGTAGAGAACTCGACTCTTTCTTTGGTCGACTTGTGTTTCGCTGCAGTTGATGTCCAACTGAAGGTGGATTCAGTGATGCTTCCTGCGTCTTCTTTGTATTCTCTGGGTGGATGGTGTGCGCACCGAACCTGCGTTGGACGCCAAAAGAGAGCACCGCAAAGAAGCCGAAACATGATCCAGCCACGGCAACACAACGCACACAAAATCGCAACGAGAAAACACGCTCAAACATGTGCACAAGGGGCGAAATTAACGCGACAACGACGCGCAGCAAACGCAACGCTCTGGTGAACAAGCAGGCAGACCCTGCAGGAAACAAAAAGTGACGGTTGCGATTTCCAACTCGCTAAAAAATTGCGGTTCTTTGCCTTGGGGTTCTCATGTGCAAGCCACGCCAGCACGTCATCTCGCCAACGCCTCCTTTTCGAGAATGGTCGTGTGGGTCGAAGTGGACGATGTAAGTCGTGGTTCCCTTTCCGTTCGGTGAAGATACCTCGTGTTCGATTCTGTCACACGACGTTATGTAAAATCCGTGTTTGATAGGAACCGTGTGTCTGGTTGATGTTGGAAGAGTCGGTTGAATCAACATGCCGCTTTCTCAGCGTCACACAAAAATGTCAAAACAACGCACAACAGAACCTCGAAGGTCTTGGGAGCCTCAGTGGATAACTCTATTTTGTCACGGTTCGCTTTGTTCCTTTTTCCACGTTGACAACGATGTTGCCGTGCTGCAAATCGTGGTTCTGTTCCAAGATGTGCTGAATATACTGAATGACGTGTATTATGACGCGACTCCAGGTGCACATTCACAAGTTGTGTTTGTTGTTGCCGTTTCTGGCAAAGAGGCACCATGCGAGACGACAAAAGCTGCCACGACATTCCGTCCACCGAACCCAGCCGATCGAATCCCTCTCTTCTTCCCGTCTCTGCGCCTCGTTCCTCCGTTGTTTGGTTTTGTGGGGGAGAGGCTGCATTCGCTTGCGATCACAATCGCAATCACACCTCACGATCACAACTCACACCACAACAGAAATCGAACACACACAGACAGCATCGCAAGACATTGGGCAGCTGGTTGGAAATCTCTATCAGCATTCGTTCATCGATCATCGATCATCGGCATCGCCTCGTTCCACCATTCGCGCAAGAGCAACGCAGACACCACCAAATCGAGCCATCTCTTCGTCCATCCGCGCATTCGTCGACGCCAACCAGAAGAATAGCAAAGCAAAGCAAACGAAACCGACCATGACGCGATCACTGCGACGCTCACGACGAGCACCACCGAAGAAGGAAGGATACAGGGTTGGAGATGTGGTCGAGGTGTGTGAGATTGTTCGCTACTACTCTGCGTATTGCACTCTACAAAGAGTGATGTTGTGAGTGCAGGTTTGCATGTTTGCATGGTTCGCCTTCGATGCTGCGACAATCATGAGAGGCTGGTACGAGCTACAATGCGGCCCCGTTCCCCGTGCTTCATTCTGCAGCAACCTTGGCATGTCTGCATGAGTGGGTGCGTGGGTGCGTGGGAGGGTTGATGAGATTTGCATGCTCGTACCATGTCCACCCGTCCATCTGTCAATCCACGTGAAATGGAGTCACAACGACAAAACGGCAGTTGTCGGACGGAGCATTGAACATGGAGTGCGTTGGCCGTTCCGCTCCATTCCATGTTTCGGGAAGGAGACCACGAACAGCACCAACGAGCGACGTAGGACCATGAGACACGCACCAGAGAGACTTGCCGGTTGCATCGCAATGGTCGGTATCATCATCAACGATGTCACACACGCATGCACAGGACCATGCATGCCATCATCGCGACCACCACTATCACTTTCTGGTGTGATTCACGCAATCGCGGACTGACGATGCTCTCCCATGTTCGCAAACACCAGCGCAAACACCAGCGCAAACAGCTTCGCGTTCACAACATCACTCACACCAGTACGCACACTCTCCATCAATCACCATGTTTGTTCGCACTTTGCGACTACTCCACTCCTGCACATCATACCACCATCACCACCACTGCTACTGCTGCTGCAACTCCACCATGCACACGGTTCCCTTGCCATGTTCTTCTGTTTCATTACGAACAACCATGATCATGATCATGATGACTACACGCACGAACTTCACCCACGAACTTCACTCACTCGCACGCACACAAACACACACCCACACATCAACGATGATGAAATTGCAGATCACACGAGCTGGCATGACGTGGAAGGGACGCCTTGCGCAGCTTCTGACCGATGGCAGCTCCCCCAACCCACGATGGCTCCTCAAGTTCGACGGCCAGCAGCACAAGGACGAGGAAGTGTACGAACGCTCGTTCGGAAGGCTCGTGTACTCGACCGGGGACGACGCCTCCGACGCAAGTCCCACGGACGTAACGAAGCTGCTGCCCCCGCAAAAGCGTGCACGCGGCCGATACAGCCCTTCCTGCAGCGACGCGGAAGGCATCGACGCGGACCACACCTTCCACGCACCCCCCTCCGGTGTGGACATTGCCTTTGACAGCGCTTTCGCGTACGATGCAGGCGAGATCAGTCCTGCGCCCACTGCTGCCAGCGATGAAGACTCGGCAACGATGGATTTTCCATCCAGTCGCGTGTCGGCACGCGAAGCCCGCAGCCGACGACGACAGGCGAAGATTGATGAGGACGTGATTCCAACCGATCATGTCCATCATCACATTCCTGCGAAGACGCATCCCAAACGACGCATGCCGCATTCCAGCGGCACCGGCGATCGACACAAGAAACAGCGTACCGTCGACGTTGACGAACCCATCAAGGTGAAGCTGCTGACAGGGACGCTGCTGTTGTACAGGGGCGCCCAACGTCGTGTGGAATTCAATCGTCGGGTATAGCACGGTGCAGCCGAGTAGTAACGAGATTGGCAAACAGGGCAAGTTAGATACGTGCGGTTGGTTGTTGGGAAGGAACGATCGCGCATCATGAACGCATACTTGTGCATTCATGAATGCAGCGACAGAAACAACGACGACGACGACGCACGTTGGAAGGGTAAATCCCTACATAGATGTAATAGTACATGGTGATATCGCAATGAAGGTAGAGTACGCACGTATGCATGGGAAGAATCACGAAGGGCAACTGTGCAGTTCCGAATGATACTGAATACTCTCGAGAGAGTCCTTTGATAGAAGATTGAATCAAAGATCCACGCATTGCATGTATTGCATTACACTATATTGCAGCACTGACAGGAGGCGCATCAAGGCATAATACATACGAGTCGGGAGAGTATTGGCTGTGGGTCGAGGAAGAGTATTCTAAGTTGTATCATATCATACGTATAATAGATACGGGTGGAGTGGCATGGTGATAGATTCGACTGTTTGCTCGCAGCACGAGGAGTCCAGAGCGTGGACGACCACCAATGGCAGAGCATGGCAGGATGAGAAACGGCCTGACGACTGCACTCGAATGAACCTGATGCCAATAGGAATGGCATGCATTACACGATGCACGACACCACGCGATCACGACGCCTCGCCTTCCACCTTCGCGCGATGCCGCACACCTTCCTGCCTTGCCCGGATCTCCAACAGCTTGCCCTGCATCGTGACGTTGAGGTTGTCAATGTTGCGCCTCGTGTACTGCACGGCTTGCGTGATGTTCTCGCTGTTGGCATCGACGATCTTGAGCTTGCGATCGAGGTAGGCTTGCGTCTCCTTGGATGTCTTCTCTGCGTAAAAGCCCGTGCCCAGCTCGACCAGCAGCTTGGTCGGATCGCGGATCTTGCCTGGCACGTAGACGCTCTCCGTGAGCGGCACCATGACCTCCTTGCCTTCCGTCAAGACTTCGCCGACGGCCAGCTGCGACGCGTTGAGCCGTGCCGCGGCAGCGCGCAGTTGGGCGTACCGGTTGGTCAGGGCCTGCAACCGTCCTTCCTCCTGCTGTTTCACCTGGTTCAGCTGTTCCAAGCTCATGGCGTCCAGGTTTATCGAATCAGGCGACGGCGATGCGTCGGAGGGTGCGGGAACCATGTTTGGGAACTATTGGTTGTTTTGGATACTCGGATTCTTCTTGCTCGTTAGTGTGATGCTGTCTGTTGTCTGACTCTGTGGAGTATTATACAATGTAGTACCATGCGTGATGAATGTGGTGATGTCTGGTGAATGGTGAATGGTGGGGGCACCGAGGATTGCGGTTCCAGAGAGATCTTGTGATGATCTCAAACAAAGAGAGAGACACGACGATGGCGATGATGGCGATGATGTTGGTGGAGATGCAGATGGCGGCAACGAGAGCGGTGGTGTGGTGTTTCGCTCCATTTGTTTGTTCCGTGTCGCCAAGATCGTCTCTTGTGTCACGCGCAAATCGATGGTGACTGCGCATCCACCACTCATTTTCTCGTGCTCCTGCGGTCTGATTGGACGACTGTGTCGTGGCGACAAACGAAACACCAAGTGCGCCCATGTTTGAACAACGTGCACAGAGCGACCCGACATGCCAACTCGACACGTGATAAATAACCTTGTCCATATGACATCTTTTCAGACATAAATGAGACATGTAGCGTACTGTCTCCGAGCATTGTGGCGCGTTCTTGGAAAGCGTCGTCTATTTTCGTCGGTGACCAACAGCGCTTCCAAGCAATCTGGGCGCAACTGCGTGTGCCCTGCTCGCTTCCATTACAGACAAAGCGCGAAACATGTTCGGCAGTGGCCGCGGCGAAACAACGGAAGACAAGCACAAAAGGAAAACGCCCAAAGCTGCACTACCAATAGCAGTACGACTGCCAGTCAAGTCGCAGAGCTCACACCGCATCCACCGTGCTTGGAGAGGACAGGAGCAACACCACGCCACCTCCTCACCCGACAAAATACTCGCGGCGTGCCGCCAGCAATCCACCACCAACAACCACATCCATTCGAGGATCTGGATGTACGAATACTGATACTCCATCTGCGGTGCCCGCCAACAGATACTCGTTCGACGTCCCCGTCGAATTCTGGCGTCTTCGGTTTTGTTTCGCTGCACATCCACGGCCAGAGGACATCCGCGCGCTGCGCCGAAGCTGCAGCAACAGGCAGATCCACAACCACCCAAACTTCCCGCTCCCCTTCTCAGCCTTCCAGCTGGTCATCATTCCGTTGTTGTTCCTGAGTGGCATCGCATCGTATCGCATCGCGACGATACCATCCCAATACCCGCACTGAGGATCGATCGGCCAATTCAACTGCTGCGCTCGGTTTCTGCAGAGAGAAGAAGGCAACGCCACGCGAAAGCATTCAACGCAAGGCAACACCACGGGGGTCATTGATCATTGATCATCTCCCACATCTGCCACGTCTGCCCAACTTTTCGAAAAGCCGGTTGCAAGGTTAACGTCAACGCTATTGCAACCACTGAAGGGCTGCATCCAATATCATCATCATCACCATCATCATCACGAAGGCCAATAGGCTAAGAACAGGCCGAAGCAAGGCATTGCCGCTACTCTCACTGGTACTGCTGCAGCCACTGTCAAAGTCACCCACACTGTCGCTGCTATCGCCAACGTTATCGACATCGTTATCGACTTCGTTATCGTTGTCGTCTCAGCCATGACATCAACGGCGGGCAACAATGACAAGCTCGGCGCAGATGGCACTCCCGCCGACATGATGAGCCGACTCACAATCAGCCAGAGCAACTCAAACCACAATGACACAATAGGAGAGCCAGCAGCCGCCGTTCTGGAGGGGAAAACAGACCAATCCGCCATGCTGCATCCCTCCACTTCCAAGGATGCCAATGCCGTGGACGCTGCAACGGCCGGTGTCAACAGCGCTGTCGCTGCGTCCGCCAGCATGGCCGCCACCGTCTCCTCCTTCACTTCCGGCAACTACGTGGGCACGCAGGGATCATCACAACAACAACAACAACAGCTACAGATGCAGATGCAGGGAGATCGAAAGCGCGGTGCCAATGCCTCCGAAGCCAGCCAGGCGCTATCAGGCTTGCAATCCAATGCAGCTGCTCTGTCCAGGGCCGCCGCACGTCCGGGAGCACCGCGCGGCGCAGTCGAATATCTCGAGCGCACGGAAACAACAACGCCATCCAATACCCTCAACGCGAATGAGGACGAGGAGGAGGAAGACAGCTCCGACATGTCCGGATCGGATGAGGACGGCTCATGGATCGCCTGGTTCTGCAGTTTGCGTGGCAACGAATTCTTTTGCGAGGTGGACGAAGACTACATCCAGGTACGCATTCACCAAATATACACAGACACAGACGGAAATGCGTGGCAATCGCAGAATACTCGCTTCTCGAGTTTGCTTTGTGTGCAATCGCGACTTTACTTTCTCTGTGTTGCAAAATGCCATGCCATTGCTCCCCAAGCGTGCCCACAGGATGTTTCCAATCACGCTCAGCAAATCTCACTTACCAACATCTCGTTTTCGATTGCTTCACTTTTCTATTTCACACGACACAATACGATGCTGCGCTACGCGATGTGCAGGATGACTTTAACTTGACTGGACTGTACGCAATGGTACCATACTACGAGTACGCGTTGGATATGGTGCTCGATGTGGAAATGCCAATGGAAGAATCGCTCACGGAAGAGCAGCAGGAGATCGTGGAGTCCGCCGCAGAGATGCTCTACGGATTGATCCATGCAAGGTACGTAGCGTCACTGCAGCGACCATCCGCCATGCTTTGTCTGTGATGTGTGATGTTTGGTGTGTGTGTGTGTGATGCATGTCTCGATAATCAGCGACGCACGAAAACGAAAACACTTCTTTGCTCACCATCTCTCATTCTCTTCTTGCCTCCACCAACACCCTCCCGTCTCCGTAGATACATCCTGACGAACCGAGGCATGCATGCCATGTACGAAAAGTACCGAACGGCAGCATTCGGCAGATGCCCGCATGTCTTCTGCCAGGGCCAGCCCGTCCTGCCGGTGGGACTTTCCGATCTGCCACGCAATTACACCGTCAACGTATTCTGCCCGCGCTGTCACGGCCTCTTCTTTCCCAAGAGCACGAGGCAGGCCAACATCGACGGCGCATACTTCGGAACCACCTTCCCCCATCTCTACCTCCTCACCCACCCGGTACGTCCTTCTCGCGTGTCTTGCTTGGATGAGACTACTCGAGATTCTGCAACCATTGCAACGCACTCTTCTCACTGTACTGCATCGCACCACATCACATCGTCGTCATTTCTCACTCACACCATTCCCACTCTCGTCGCACTTGACCGCTGTCATCATTGTTCAATGCAACCGCTGCACACTCAAATAAACACAACAGGAGATGGTCCCCAATAAGCCCAATCAGAAATACGTGCCCAGGATATACGGCTTCAAGGTCAACGAATCCAGCCTGTTCTACAGGAACCGCGAGGAAGGAGCGCAGCAGCACCTGATAGATGGACCCGTGCGGCACAGCAGACGGTCCAGGAACCGGCAGGGACGCAAGTAAACACAACCATCATTAACAGTACTCATACCATGATAGACACAGCACATCACGCCACACATCTCATCGCGTCTCATGAGTGCATGGAGGAACACATTACTCGTACACCGTCGGAATGTTGACATAGTAGTGGGGGCGATCCATGAAGCTGGTGGCGGCTACGGCTGGTGACCGCAATTGCAGATGTAGCAGCAACCACAACAATCGGCTGGAAGTGGAGGAACTGGCTGACGGAACATTGTTCCGATCACGGATTCCCACGCCAACGTTGCATGCTGAGTCATGAAAGGTATCTTTCGTGACACAATCGATTCCACCGAATCAACGCTTGTGCGTGGCTGGGAACAGCGCAGAATCTGTAACGTTGCAACAGCGATGGTGCGTTTTGTTCCGTCGTGATGTGTCAACGCCGTACAGTGCAGTACTCAAGCAACGGGAGACATGTTTGTGGATCTCTCGCTCCTGTGTGCGTCAGTCACTTCACGATCTTCCACCAACCAATCAGCCGACAACCACCCAAAGAAACCACCCAAAAGAAAAACAACGCACCTCCGCGCTTCGTATCATCGCGACCGACCACATCGACACGGAGAGACAGACCATCAACCAAAAATAGCAACGGCGACAACAACAACGACTACCAACGCACAGAACGATTTCCGCAACGCACGCAGTTCTCACAAAAATCCAAAAACGACATTTCGTTCGTTCGATTCCGCATCCAGCAGCCGAAACAATAGTACAACACCATGGTTTCCAAAGGACTCGCGGGTGCCGTCACCTTCCTGATGGGCGTCGCCTCTTCGGCTGCCTTCGTGCCAGCCTCTTTCGGCGTCAAGCAGCAGGTACGTGACGATGTCCGCAGTATGCCGGCCTGCGCCAGACGAAGCCGATCCAAACCAAGCCGTGATGACTTGTGGAGAATCCCCGGTGATGTCTCCGAATCTTCTGCGGCATGGTGCTCCCTTGATGCAGCATCAGCAGCAGAAGCGCAAGCAACAATAGAGATGACAACGAATTGATCGTCACTCAATTGCCGATGTAAAGAAGAGGCAGCAAACCGTCATCTCCAGCCTTCACTGCCGCTGCTGTTATGGGTCACCTTTCCAAAGCGCACAACCGGAAGACTCTTTCCATTCTAGATCCATCGGCAAAGTCACGATCACATCCTCTTCCAACCATGGTTGCAACCATGGCTGCCTGCTTGTCTCCCTTTCCGCCTCCCTTCTGCGATGAAGAAACGTACCTTGCTCACCATCAACATTCCCATCACATCGCATCATATCCTTCCCGTGCTTCCATTTCGTCGACAACATTGACGCCAACCATGACGAACCCTACGACGGTGACTGCGAATGTGGCCATGAACGCGACGATCGATGAATGAAAACGCAGGTCACTGCCCTCAACATGGCAGCCCAGCAGGTTGACAAGAAGGTCGCTTCCTCCGCCAAGCAGCGTGAGGTCGACCTCGACCTGTACCGTAACATCGGTATCATGGCACACATCGATGCCGGAAAGACCACCACCACTGAGCGTATTCTCTTCTACACCGGAAAATCCTACAAGATCGGTGAGGTCCACGAGGGAGGTGCCACCATGGACTGGATGGAGCAAGAGCAGGAGCGAGGAATCACCATCACTTCCGCCGCCACCACCTGCGAGTGGAAGGACCACAGAATCAATATCATCGACACACCAGGTCACGTCGACTTCACCCTCGAGGTCGAGCGTTCGCTCCGTGTTCTCGATGGTGCCGTCGCCGTCTTTGATGGTGTCGCCGGTGTCGAGCCACAGACCGAGACTGTCTGGCGTCAGGCCGACAAGTACAAGGTCCCACGTATGTGTTTCTTGAACAAGATGGACCGTACTGGTGCCGACTTCTACTTCTGCGTCAAGACCATCATTGACCTTCTCGGAGCCACCCCAGCCGTCCTCCAGCTCCCAATCGGATCTGAGGGCGACTTCCTCGGAGTCATCGACCTCGTCACAATGGAGGCCGTCGTCTGGCGTGGTGAGGACCTCGGAGCCTCCTTCGATGTCATCCCACTCGCCGAATGCAACGACGTCCCACTCGTCGACGACGAACTCAAGGCCAGGGCCGAAGAGTACCACGAGAAGCTCGTCGAGCTCGCCGTCGAGCAGGACGAGGAGGTCCTCATGAGCTACCTCGAGGGCGAGGCCCCAGATGTCGACACCCTCCGCAAGCTCCTTCGTCAGGGAACCCTCAACCTGAGCTTCGTGCCAGTCCTCACCGGTACCGCCTTCAAGAACAAGGGCGTCCAACCACTCCTCGATGCCGTCATCAACTACATGCCTTCCCCGCTCGATGTCGAGGCCATTGCCGGTGTCGACGAGAATGAGGAGCCGGTCGTCCGAAACTCCTCCGATGCCGAGCCAATGTCCGCCCTCGCCTTCAAGGTTGCCAACGATCCATTCGTCGGTTCCCTCACCTTCACCCGCGTCTACTCCGGTGTCATGGAGACCGGTACTTCCGTCTACAACTCTGTCAAGGGAAAGAACGAACGCATCGGACGTATGTTGCAGATGCATGCCAACGACAGAACCGAGATCAAGTCCGCCGTCGCCGGAGATATCATCGCCCTTGTTGGACTCAAGGACACCACCACCGGAGAGACCCTCTGCACCCGTGATGACGCCGTCATCCTCGAGAAGATGGACTTCCCAGAGCCAGTCATCAAGGTCGCCGTCGAGCCAAAGACCAAGGGTGACCAGCAGAAGATGTCCGATGCCCTCATCCGCCTTGCCGCTGAGGATCCATCGTTCCGATTCTCCCGTGACGAGGAGACCGGCCAGACCATCATCGAAGGTATGGGTGAGCTCCACCTCGAAATTATCGTCGACCGTATGAAGCGCGAGTTCAACGTCGAGGCCAACGTCGGTGCCCCACAGGTGTCCTACCGTGAGGCCATCACAGCCACCGCCGAGATCGACTACACACACAAGAAACAGTCTGGAGGATCCGGACAGTACGCCCGCGTCAAGCTCATCTTCGAACCAAAGGAGTTCAGCGAGGAGGAGGGTGCCATGGACTTCGAATTCTCTTCCGACATCAAGGGAGGTTCCGTCCCAAGAGAGTACGTGCCAGGTGTCCAGAAGGGTATCGAATCCGTCCTCGGAACTGGCGTCGTCGCCGGTTTCCCAGTCCTCGGAATGAAGGCGACCCTCATCGATGGAGCTTACCACGACGTCGATTCCTCCGTCATGGCCTTCGAAATTGCGGGACGTGCCGCAACAAGAGAAGGTCTGCGAAAGGCCAAGGCCCGTCTCATGGAGCCCCTCATGCAAGTCGACGTTTCTACGCCAGAAGAGTACATGGGTGACATCCTCGGTGACATCAACTCCCGACGTGGCCTCGTTGGAGATTTGGGAGAGCGCGGTAACGTCAAGACTATCAGCGCGCAGGTCCCACTTGCCAATATGTTCCAGTATGTCTCCACGCTCCGATCCATGAGCAAGGGACGCGCCAACTACTCCATGAAGCTTGCCAACTACGATTTCGTCCCACCAAATGTCGAGGACGAGCTCAAGAAGGGATTCACTCTTGACGAGGAAGATTAAACCAGAGTATTCTAGAGAGTAAACGTCTGTTTCGTCTTCGACCCAACTCGATGCAGAATGTGGCGTTGCAGGGTCGCTTGATGATCCTAGCGGATCGGACCGCACTTGATCCGTCTTCCAAACGCTGATTTGCTGTTGCTATCATCCCCTTTGAAAAATGGTAAGGCCATGGCCGCGACCCTCTGAGGAGACGGATGGCGAACCTGTCGCTGACGCACCAACTCTGGTCCTGTGATCTCCTATCCAATCTGTATGTGGTGTCACAGGTAAATAATTTACATATCTTATTTATGAACATAACAATTTATTCACGTGCTATCAAATGGGTTATTGCGTATCTATACCGTTCTAAGACAAGCACATATCAGTCCCGTGATATGCACAGCTAGATAATTACACATTTTATAGTATTTACCATGGAACATTGTCAACAAACTGCTTGGTCGGTGGAACACGTCCAAAAATGAATTCCGCGATTGCGGTGCCCGTCCTCATCTACGTTGTCTCCGTTGACAGAGCGTATGGAAGGGACCTTCGTGATCATGGCTCATTACTAATACGCCGGCCACCAAAGAGCAAACATCACAGAAAGGTGAACAGAGTGACTGGCAGTGTTGTCGCAGAAGGTTGCATCAATTGCAACGACATCGTGCACCACGATCGTGCACAAAATGAGTTCGGCAAAGCTCGGGGCTGACAGCGACAACGACGACAATAGCGACTACAATGGAGACGACAATGGAGACTACAATGGCAACTACAATAGCGGAAATGACAGCGAAACCGACGGCGACAATGACAGCCACTTTGATGCCATCGATCTCGCTATCGCCAGTGTTGCTGCCACCAGCAGAAGAATCTCTGGCACTGCGGGAAGGCGCCAACATGACGGCATTGACAATGGTCAGCATGGTCACGACGATCGCGTCGAGCATCACGGCTGCAACGTCACACACACGACCGAAGAATGGCAACGGGTCGCCAACGAACGACCATTCGTGGCGGGAGCTCCAGGCAGTGCTCCGAACGATCATCGTCAACACCAATCCAGTCATGATCGAGGTGATGGCGAGGATGAGGAAGAGGATGATAGAGAACAACGTGAGCGCCGTCGAGAACGCATCCGATTCAGCCGCTACAGCATCAGGGACACCGTCGATGCGACAGAGGGTGATTACGTTCCTGCAACCACCAACAACATCAATGACAACAGTACCAACAGCAACAGGAACAGGAACGACACCAGCTCCAAGATCAATAGCAACACCAACAGCAGCAGCGGCGGTGGCAGTGATGCCAGACAAAACCTCCGGAGTGGGCAGCGGGATGATTGCCACGGGGACGATCCAAAGCGTGCTCATCGTCACGGCTTGAGATACCGCCATTCCCGCAATCGTCGATATCCCAACAAAGATCACCACCACGAATCACAGAGTGATCGGAGGCAGAGCAGGAGCAGCATTGTAACCATCCACGCTCAATCGACAACGACGGCAACAAGGCGAAGAAGAACCATCGAACGATGGCAACGGATGAACTGTGATGCTGTTCAGCACCCCGACGATACCCAAATGCATGACAATATCAAACACGAAAAGGCCAAGCGGCAGAAACGAAAGCAGAGCGATAACGTCGACCAGCTGCCCGCATCTACTGTTCGGCGGGACATCCGATCGGGTGACTCGAACTCTCTCATCGCGCCGGATGCGTTGGACTGGCTGGTGGATCTGGTTCTCGAAGACTCTGTAGACGAATCATCTCATGGCTCAATGCCCCGCAAAGATGCTGCCCAAGACGCAAACTCGACTGCGGAGAGTGCCGAGACTCGTGCTAGCACGAACTTTTCCAATGGAAGCGTTCATTCTCGTCCTCAGAGCACCAGCACTCAAGTGCAGGAAGCCTCCGACTTTACCGACGACGATACGGTCGGTCCTCAGATCCAGGACGACGACATGAATGACTATCTGCCACTGCCGGCAGCTGCACGACCAACACCGCCCCGTGTTCAACCTGCCCGTCAAAGCAATATCCACCCAGGTGCCGTCACCATCAACAACCCTCTTCACGACGGAAACGATGACGGCACCATCGGGCAAGCATCGTATGAGTCAGATCCCATCTCGCAAGAATCTGGCGAAACGTCCGTGACAGACCAAGCGCTCATCTCCACACGAAGGCGACGACCGGGGGTGCAAGAGGCGTTGGCCGTGCAGCAATACGACCCTGTGGCGCATGCAGGATTGTACACTGCCCAAGGCGAAGTCGTTGACGATGCATCGACGTGGGGAACAAGCCAGTCGAGATATCGCGAGGATGGTAACGTCCTGCACGCTCGCGCATCGCACGTCCCTCAACCGCTGGGCCAGGAACAGGTCCTGACTTCGACGGGATCACGCAGACCAAGAGGCAACAGAATCATCAACGTGGTCGATCCTACCCTTGGTGAACCTGTCACCGCTGAAGAGATGGAACGCGAGATAGTTGATGCTGATGGAAATGTCATTCAATACGAAGAGGACGGGGCAGATGGAAACACCAATGGAAATGAAGGCGCCGGATTCGAGAGCGGTGCCGGCGGTGACAACAAGAACAACAACGACAACACAACAACATCCAAACGTCGCATTCCGTTGACTCCTCTCACGGCCGTCACGTGCCTATCCTTGGCGATATTGTTCATCATCGCAACCGTCATGCTCACGAGCGCATGTTCGCTCTTTCCCGAGCTGGGCCAATGCAATGATGACGATTCCGGCAATGGGGCAGGATCAACCCCCACTCACTCTCCTGCTTCCCCCGCAACGACCTTCCTCACAAGCTTGAGATGCGAAGGATCTGTTGCCGTGGGCATCGACGGAGAGGCGGTCGATTTGCTACATGAGGGACCCCCAACAGCCACAGCATTCCAAACATCTGGTGGAGCATCGCGCCACACAACGCAAACAACAATCGGCTGTGATGAGAAACAGTCCTGGACTGGATATCATTCATGGATAGCAATCGATGGGCTTGAAACTGATGCCAATGGCGGTGGTGAAGCCATCAACGTCGAAATGGCATCGGATTCTTCGCTCGCAACATGGATGGTCGCCTTCGATGGAGCAAGTTGCGACGATCTCGGCTGCGCGATAGCATTCGGCAACTGTGCAACAAGACAATGCGCGTTGGTGATTCCGGCGGCGAAGAGAGAATCTGTGACTGTTGCGATTGGCGGAATGGAGCCATTCGATTACACGATACGATCTCAACTCATCGCGTCAAACGATAGATGCGAGATCGCGAGGTCTCTCGATGTCATCCTGTCCACCACATCAGAGTCCGAAGCATCGATGTCATCAACCAAGTCAGCGGTTATCGTGACAGGGTCATACGAGTATGCAACACCGGCAGACACATCGTTGGCCTCTTGCGGTGTAAAGTCCGGAGTTGCCACGTGGTACTCAGTGAAGACGAACGTGTCGGGCGTTGTGACTGCATCCACTTGCATCGACAACGGCAGTGGCGGCGATAGCAGTGTGGGCAGTACCAATGCTACTCCAGATTCCGCCCAAGGCAACGCCCCCGCTTACATCACTGTGTTCACGGGAGATTGCGGCAATTTGCAATGCGCCACCGAGACAAAGAGCGTCTCATGTGGGCTTCGCAATCAGGTGACGTGGTATTCAGAAAGCGACGAAGAGTACTTCCTCGTTGTTTCTGCTCCACCCGCTGGCCATCCAGATTGGGATCCCGCAGAAGGATTATCCAAAACCAGTACCAGCGCCAGTACCAACGGTAACGCCAATAACAGGTCTGGTACGACTAGCAGGCGCACCGGGCTCAGGTCGTCGGCATCACCATCAGCACCTGCAGCAATATCCACTTCTGCATCCACACTTGACCCAGCGGATGTCGACTACCAACTGTCATGTCGACAAACGGCTGACAATGACATCTGCCACACAGCGCAGCCGATCGATGGGTTCTCGTCCTTCTCGTTCCGCAAACTGCATGCTTCCCATCACAAGGCGACCAGCGACGACGCACCATCTTGCATACTATCCAGCGTACGGGATGTGGTGGATAGGAGGGGGACGTGGTATGTGGTGAATGGAACAGAATCGTTGATGAATATATCCACTTGTCTGGATGATAACTACGGCGATGGTGGGATTCCATTCCAATCTGTCAAAGCGCAAGTCTTCAAGGGATCGTGCGACGACCTCAAGTGCCTCGACAGTGTTGAGACCGTCTTCAACCGAGGATGCAGGTCTCCTCACGAAACTGGTGCGGAGTTGGACGGCGACTCCAACTTCAACGAAGTCGCGTGGCAATCTAACCTCGATGAGACATATTTCATCCACATCTCATCCAAGCAAATCCCCAACGAAGAAGGGACGAATAGCATTGCGCCGGTCGATCCAAGCACAGACACAAACGCCAGCACGAAGAACGGCACAACGACAGATATCGGTCTTTCCCCAAGCCCTGAATTCGCCTTCTCGATCCAATCGACTGTCCGCAATGACATGTGTGAGGCAGCCATTTCCTTGGATGTCGGCGGCAATGTGTCCGTCCATGCGTCAACGATGGAGGCAACCGTCCCAATTGAATTCACATCAAGCTGCTACCTTGCATCCCGTGTGGTATCCCCCGGTGTGTGGTACACTGTAGTCGGAGAAGACTCGTACATCACCATAAATACTTGCAAATCCCTCGACATGGGACCATTCGAGCTCGATCCCTCGATCTTGGTGCGGTACCCAAGCTTCTCCGACGTAGCCAACCTGCCATCTTCGCCGAATGAGACCACCTTCCGACTTTTCGACAATCAAATCACTGTGTTGACGGGAAGCAACTGCAACGCCTTAAGATGTGTCGCTGGGCACGATGAAGAACATGGTGAATGTGTCACCCAAAGCAAGCTCACGTGGTACGCGCAACGCAACCGACGATACTTCATCCTTGTCCACAGCGCATTGTCTGGGATGGGCGAATTCATACTGTCCACTGAAAAGCTGACCAGAAGCGAATACGACGAGCGCTGCTACAGCGCAAACTTATTGGAGATCGGAGAGGTTGCTCGTGGTAGCACAATTAATTCTTCACCAGCCTTTGGTCCCTACTGTGGTGGTGACTTTGAACCCAGAGGCGCAGCGAAATGGTTCAAGTTTGTCGGCAATGGCAAACGACTCTTCGCATCCACCTGCAACACCATCACATCCTACAGCTCGAGGATCACTGTGCTTGAGGGTGACGACTGCAGGTCACTAAGTTGCAGTTTCAGCTGGGAGCGTGGCTTCTGCCCTTTTACAGGCTGGTATGGCAGCGATTCAAAGCAAGCATATATGGAGCTTGACACCAAAGCGAACGTGACATATCACGTGATTGTGCATGGGGATCCAGGTCAAGCTGGTAGATTCGGTTTGACTATCAGTGAAGCAATACCGAACGACCAGTGTGATGGGGCTGTGGGGTTGGAATTGGATGATGAATCGATTCAAACTTCGAGCATGATAGTCAAGACGAGCGTAGCAGCAGCATGCGACACATCCTTCACTGCAGAGAGCGTTACCATGGATGCGATTTGGTTTGAGGTCACGAGCCCAGCGGCAAGATCTCAACTGAGTCTTCACATCTGTGCTCTTTCAAGATTCATAGACATGGACGTACATGTATACTCCTACGCTGGCGACTGCGCACGCCTTCAGTGCATCACAAGCCAGACTTTCTACAGATGGTCGCCTGGTACATGCACAGACGATACACAGCCGCGCCCCGAATTGACTTGGGTTGGGGAACCTCATCATACATACCGCATTGCGATCGATGTCAACAATTTCTTCGCTGATAGCAGATTCAAGACGCTGCCGCTCAACATCTCTGTGTCAAGCGATCCCGTCAATGACAACGTCGTCTGCCATGCAGCAGATTTAATCGGAATTGGTGATTCCATCAATGGATCATTCAAGAGGGCTGCACAGGATGAAGACATAATCAGTTGCTACATCCAGGGGGAATATTTGATTCAAAGAAGGCAAGATCTGGTGGGTGTATGGTATGCCATCATTGGTACAGGTCGGCAGATGATCGCATCTTCGTGCCTCGATCAAGTACAAACGACACCAACGATCGTGATAGTGATGGAGGGAGAATGCGGCAATCTCACCTGCATCGATTCCAGCACTCACTTCTGTGGACTGAATGGACAAGTGATTTGGGAGAGCGAGGTCGGCATGGTCTATCATGTGTGGATCGGGACAGAGAGATTCTCAAAGATCAACTATTCGTTGCATGTGGCGGATAGCTCACCAACGTCATCAACGTCGCCATCATTGGTGGTGCCATCAGTAACATCAGCACCAACTCCATGGAAAACTTGGATTGATGTCGACTTCCCTCCATACGACGAGTGCAAACATGCGGTGACGCTGGAATTGACAAATGATACAAGCAGTACAAGCGACAGTACCGCTGATATGCTGATATCAACTACCATGGTGACAAAAGATAACAATGTTGGCATGTGCGGTGCCATCTATCCCCAGGTGATTGGTGGAGCTTGGTTCCGCGTTCATGGAATGAATGAAATGGTGAAGATGACGGTTGACACAACAGAACTCGCTGGCGACACTTTGAACCATGTCGAAGATCTCACCAGAAACGCGAAATTCGTCGTGTATCAATCGCGACAGGAGCTAGAGGCGCCATCATCCGACTGTGAGAGGTTGCAATGCGTGCACGGCAATAGTCAAGATGAGGGAAAGGACGGACCTACATTCGCAACGTGGTTTGCCGAGGAGGGTGTAAACTACTACGTGTTGGTGTACAACGCACATCCTTCCATTGCTGTGCGCCTGACGCCAATCGAGCACACTCAGGCAGGTGCCACATGTGGCCACAATGTGGTGAACGGGAAAATCACGAATGTGATCGAACGGGACGTCACAATCCTTTCGATGACCAGAGGGCGCGATGTTCCGAGCGAGCCAGTGCCGAGCGTTTGTGAGGGCCAAGTCGGCAGCCCACACAACAACGGAGCATGGTTCTCATTCATCGGTGATGGCAAGCGCGTGCGCGCATCCACCAGTAGCACGGCTTCGAATACCAATATGACAGTCGTCGTGTACGAAGGTGATAGCTGCGATACGTTGACATGCACAGCAGCAACGCAGCATGAGGATGTCATTAGTATCATCTTCGACTCGAGATATACCACTGTGACGAGTCATCAAGTGGCCGATTGGACTACCAAACCTGGCCAAACGTATACCATCTTCGTTCATGCCAATAACGCTGGGAATGACAACAGCGCCACGAATATCCAGCATCTGTTCGAACTGACCATCAGCACTTTGCGAAGTATGGACACTTGTGACAAAGCTCGGCCTGCTCGATTCGGAAAACTGATCCCGTTGATCGAAAGAAATGAGTTGGGACCAGATATCACGGACTCCCAATGCGATGATCCTTCGGCGGGTTGGTGGGACTCTCCTGGTGCTTGGTACAAAGTTGTTGGAGACGGCACAATGATGGCCGCATCCACCTGCAAAGAAGACTACATCTTACCGCGCCGAAACGACACACATGTGAGCGTGTATAGCGGTAGCTGCGGTGCGTTAACTTGCGTTGGCCAGAGTCATAAGTACTGCAACGGCGACTCCCAGGTGGCATGGCCAAGCGAAACTGGGACCACTTACTACGTGCTGATTCGCCATTCCAAGAGGTCGAGGTCCTTTGACATGCCTAACAGAGAAGGCACGACGCTCGACTCCGTACCACAGGCATCAAGCACCTGCTCTGGCATCGTTACGACGCCATTGAAGCTGGAAGATGAGATGAAGTTCGTCATACCA